>BPLS01027265.1:0-19663 GCA_019656275.1 Rhododendron kiyosumense
TGAGATTGCTTTGAATCTCTCTCTCTCTCTCTCTCTCTCTCTCTCTCTCTCTCTCTCTCTCGGGAAAGTGAAGATTGAGGAGAAGTCCGTCGCTTCGTTGTTCAATTAACAGCCACACCAATTAACGCGCCAATATCCATTACCCTATTGCCCCCTTCAATTCTTCTCATGCTATATTTCGATCTTGTGGAAAGTGGGAGAAAAGTGTGAGGAAAATTGTATTGTGCATAATTCTAAAATGTTCTGTATTTTTATTTTCTATCAAAACCAATTAATAGGAGAGGTAATTTTGTTTTAAACATCATTCATTTCTCTTATTTTCTACAAGTTCCAAACTAACCATTACGGCATTACGCACCGATTTGTTTTGAAAATAAAAATCTTTAAAACAATTTCAGACTTCGTCTCACAAATAAGAGAAGAAAAATGATAATGTCATAAATTTCAATGCATAAAGAGCTTTGCACTTTGCATATGGTACAATCATTTTATGCATATAGTTTTAAGAAATTGACTTTAAAAAAGAAAAAAGACCGGACTAAAAGAGATATCATTCTTATGATGAAACTTCATTTTTACATAAAATAAAAAGGGTACTGTGTATACATAGGTAGATTAGTAGTTTTTATTTTGATTCTTAATATTTTTTATAGTATAAACATATAATGCACCTCGTATATAATTTTATTCAGCCGGGCTTAATTTCTAAGAAATATTCCCAAGCCCATTCCGTTAACTAAACAGCCTTAAAAACTCTACCCAACCCAATTCGATAGACCTAAATACACATCTCAAATCCTTAAAAAAAAATGGACTGGACAGGCTAGCGGGCACTTGTGCACCTCTATATGAAAAATGGACTGGACTAGGCTGGTGGACTGTAATGCAATTTCGAAAAGTAACAGGAGGGGTAGACAAATAAGCTAAAAGGGAGGTTGTAACTAAGGTTATGAATTCTGTATCGTATTGGTATTGTTCAAATCCGATACCCTACATCTCTAATAGAGATAAATTTAAAATGGTACCGAGTATCTCATCAGTAACAGTACATATCATACCAGTAGAAAAAATCGGTACGGTATTCAGAACCTTGGTTGCGACAACTTCTGGGTTAGAATGAATTGTGAACAAAATATTAGGACGTGGAAACAAATATTCCTAAAACGGAGGTCTGCGATGTCAAAACCCCCTAAAAGCACTCTTTCTACTTGTGATGTTCGTCTCCAGCTTTTCATGCGGAGAAGAGAAATGGCGATGATCCAGAGGTGCGGCGCAGTAGCGAGGAGAATGCTGACGCCAGATCGTACGGCGGCGTTTTCATCGCTGTCGTTGTCGTCGGCTGCGGCGGCGGGGGCGCCGATCCTCTGCGGACGCGGGGACAAGAGGACGAAGAAAGGGAAGAGATTCAAGGGATCGTACGGAAACTCGAGGCCGAAGAAGGAGAAGATGATTGAGCGAATTAAAGACAAGGTCGAGGTGCCCAGGTCCACCCCTTGGCCCCTCCCTTTTAAGCTCATCTGATTATGCTTCTTTGCTTTTCACAGGAAACGTAGTAATGCACTGATGTGTTTGAAAACCTAGGGTTAGGGTTTTGGGGATTCGATTGCGATTGGAATATGCAGATTTTTATATGAATCCTTGTTGAACTATCTGTTTCGTATAATCACCCTCCACTTTTAATGAAGATTTTGCATTTTGAGAAAGTCCAGAGGAACACAACATTTTGCACAACATGTCTATGTCGCAGTATTTCATTGGCAACTGGATGGATTGTTCGTTTTCAACTACCAATGAGACACTGTCACGTAGCATGTTGGGCATGTTATCGTGTTATAGACCTCCTCTTTCGTTTTGTACTTGCATAGGATGGTAATTTTTATTGGTATGTTGCTAGGACTGGAAATTAGTTTCAAAGTGAACTTTGGGTCAGGTTCAGTAAGATCATATCCGGTGCTTTACTCAAACCTTTGCCCAGTTTGAGTAAGAAAGCTTTCTTTTCGTAATGGACAAATAAAAGACGTAAATTTGAGTAGAAAGATGAGGAAAAACTCGATTTGATATGGGTTTGAGCAAAGGACTTGAGAAGGTTTTAGCGAGCTTTTTAAACTTTGGGTCGTAATTTTGGTATGGACTAGTGATGCCCCTAGTAGTGACTTTAGAAGGGAATTTAGGTGCTAACTGCTATGAAGCAGAAGGGCTCTAATTGAGAGTGTTTGTATTGAGAGTGTTTGTGCGAGAATTCATCACTTTTTCAGTTCATCTTGAATAGTTGGGGCTTATTTGTGAAGATTCAGATGCTATTAGGGAGCGGATGTATTAATACGAAACATCTAAAGTGTGCAGCGACTCGGGCTTTTTCTGGTTTCAATTCATGTTAATTTGGGCTTTGTTGGGCCCGGAGTGCCCCATGGATTTGATTACACAATGCCACTTCCTGCGACAGGCTTATAATGTTCAGGAGGTGGTTGTGTGGCGTAAAATTTAATGAAATGTCATTCTCGTAGTTCTTTCACTGTTGTGGTGGTGGTGGCGGCTAGAAATGGATGCCCATTTTGACACCCTTTTTGTTTGCTCGAAACGATCCCCATTGATTTCAATGGTTCCAGTTCTGGACACTGTTTCGGTACTTGCACAGAGAACCACAGAATGTTGTCATTTTGGTTTTCAATGGTTTTAAATTTCCTTCTAGAAGCACTGCATTTGAGCTTGTTGAAACAACAATGCTACATACACAACTTGCGAACACTCTTTTTACATGCTCCTCTCACAATGGTTGGGTTCCACAACGTTGATTAAGTTAGGTCTTAATTTATCTAGTTAGAGGTAATTGCCATGTGGTAGAGACACTTTAATCTACAAAACACGATTGAAACAGTTAATTTCAGCAGAATAATCTCAGATGCATGGCGCAGGTGAGTAAAAAGGAAAAAAAAGAAAGAAGTGAGCAAAAGGGAAGGATGGTATTCCAGGTATGGTTAGCGAGCGGATTGATTCAAATTTTGTATAAAAGATACATGTGTGTTGTTTGTTAACGAGTCTTTGAGTCGAATCTCTTCTAAAAGTCAACAGCGAAAGAGATCATGGTAGTTGAAAAGAAGACACCGCTCCTTATCAAGTACTTGCAGCGCGGGCTCACCCTTAGTTAATTTTTCGGTACAAAGCGAACCTTCACTACAAAGCAAACTAAAGGCCTCTCTAAGCTCCATGGTACATGATCTCGCGGTTTGGAAAGTGCGGATTCAGCTCTTCCTTTTGTAGCTTCATTGCAACTTCCGAATCACTTTCGACTTCAATTTGTTCGTGCCTGTGTTCCTGAATGAGATTCTGACGCTTGAAAATGTCCTAAAGTTCAGCATCAGGGCTTCTGCAATCGAGCAGACCACTATAAAAGCCCATCGGGATCTTGTCATTCATGAGAACACCTCCGCATGGTTTCTCTGTCGAGAGCTCCCATGTCCGTATACACTACTATCACCTTTGTTAATGACGCTCCCCTTGGGTCCTGTTGTGCACAAATCTTCTGCTATTGCTGCATTACAGAATTTGAGTTGCTCGGTGATATTGTTTTTTGACTTGGAAATTTTAACCCACTACAATTTTGATTAGTTGTTTGGTATTTTTTTCCCCCGTAAAAGAAGTGGGTGAAATACTGTGACCAGCCTCTTCCGAGTATAGCCTTTGTTCGTAGAAGGTGACGGCATCATCTCCTACGAACAAAGCAAAATGAGCGAGATACCCATCCCTCAAGTACTATACTATATTTTATGTTTTGTAAAATTTGTTGTCTGACAGATAAGTCCATATTTCTTCCCCCAAAATCCAATGCCATAATATCCGTGAAAAAATCCCACGCTAAAATTTGATTGGGAAATAATCTCAAACTCTAATGTTTCGATCACAGAGACCCTGAAACTAAGAGTAGACCTTTTGCCTAACATAATTCTCGTGCACTAGCATGAGCGTAAAAACGTCTTAAGAAAACACCTCAAACTATTCAAATGTGCAACAACAAAGATTGAGAGCGCAAGCGAAGATTGACTGAGCCCTTTACCAAACCTGCTTGTATACTATCCAAAAAGTTGCCTAGAGATTTATCACGTAGGAAGCTGAGAAAGCGAGGAAAAAGAGGGAACGTTCAACAAAAAGAAGGGGCAACCGAAGTTGAATAGCAACTTCGCGCTCTCTCTCTCTCTCTCTCTCTCTCTCTCTCTCACACACACACACACACACACACACACACTCATCCCTTGTTTTTTATGAGGATGCAGCGAATGCAAGGATCTCTATCCCCCAATGTCGCCGAGTTTCCAATATGCCAAAAACCAAATGTATACAATGGTTGCATGTCTAATGCAAGATTAGTTATGCTTTAAGTCAACCCACACATGTTAGGGCAGACTACCAGTCTCGAAAAAAAACAAATACAGAACAACCGAGCGTCTCAAAAAGTTCAGAGCATCATTGAACACAACACAAACACAATGAATTGAAAACCCTCCCTTGTCAGTCATGTCCATTGATCTGCATCCACAGCAAATTTCAGAAAGTTAGAATCTGTAAGAATTTTTTTTTTCTTGTGTGTTTCTCTGTCCCTGTCCCTGTCTCTGTCTCTGTCTCTGTCTCTGTGTGGGTGTGTGTGTGTGTGTGTGTGTGAGAGAGAGAGAGAGAGAGAGAGAGAGATCCTTCAGCGTTCTCCTGGCTCTCTACAAGGATATTTAAATTTGGAAGGACAAGTGAGGTACCAAGTTTCAACCAGGCTAGTTGTTGTAGAAAAACTATCAAACCAAAAGGGGGCATCTGTAAACCTATCCCAGATTTGAGCATTGACCTCTTCAAATCTCCACCGACCACTATTGCGAGTTACCAATCCCCATGAAGTACCGAAAACACAATACACCTAATGGGTAGTGGGTACTTTACCTTTATTTATTGCCATGGGTGAAGAAGAAAAGATTCAAATATGCTCTTCCTGGCCATAGTTATACACTATCTCGATCTGCATCAGGAACCCAAGGATAAGAAGGTGATAAAGAGCATCGAAATAGATAAGAAGGTGATAAAGAGCATCGAAATAGATCGTAAATTCCAATCATAACTTGCTGCAGTAACCATCGGCTCTAGTGAAAAGATAAATAATAAGGGGATAGGCAACATAAGAACATGGATGGAAAAGGCATGGCAAGACAATGGCTAAGAATGCAATCATTCTATAAAATTTGGTGTTGCCTTAAGTTACCGTTTGTTTCCACTGAAAATGGTCCTTCAGAGAACATATTATGAGAAAAAAAACTTGTAAAAAGGTTTATTGTGTTTGGTTCCAACCCTGAAAATGATGGTGCTACCGTGCTGGTGGCTATGGTGGTGGCAGCGGTGGTGGTGGTGGTTGAGTGGCAGTAGTCGTAGGGTTGATATTAGTGCTGATCCAGAAAATGTTTCCACTGTTCAGAAGTGGAAAATGTATTCCAAAAAAAACTCATTTTTGCTAACGCAACAAACCCCAAAAAGTACAAAATAAAATTGTTTCCGCAACACGTTTTCCACCGAAACAGATGGGGATTGTTTGGTAAAGGTTTTGAGGAGGTTTTTGGAGTAATAAGTGGAGAGAGATAGGTAGAGAGATGGGAATAATAGTGGAGAAAAAAAATTATTGGAAACCGTGAGGGAGAAAGGTTCTGGGAACCCCAAGTAACCCCAAGTGAACATGCTCACAACCATAAACTTTGTCAAACTGATAAAGGAAATGGCCAAGTTCTGGACAGAATCAGAATGACTTCAAATATGAAGAGACGTAAAGGTAACACCATGTGCACTGTTTACAGCATTAGCAAACGCATGCGAGGACATTTCAAAATAGCCTTTCCTCCCTTGAGACACTCAAAAGACAGTCTCATCCAACACTTGTTCATCATTCTAACCAGTGATAGAGAATTCCTCAAACACTTCTAATATAAAAAACAATACTATTTTCAAGTTTTCCTTCGACACTTCTGGTACATTTGGAAGGTCGTAACTACCTTCTCAGATCCCTTCACTGGACATTTGCTTAAAGAAAAGTATGACAGAAAGGCCTGAATCATATTTATGAAAGTTATATAGCAACTAAGAAGAATGTACAAGAAATCAAGCCATCTACTGACCACAAGCCAAACAAATAAAACAACAGGAACTAATTGATGCATTATTCAAATAAATTACCCCAGGAGGTGGAGGTGGGTTTCTGGTAAACTTGGAGCCACCAGGAGCCCACGGAACTGTCAAAAAGAAAACAAGTGAGCTTCAAAACCACACATATGGATTTAATTTACTGATAACAATTTATATTTTGTTTACTTGATTATTTGAAAGCAATTAGTGGTAGCTAGGAGTCATGGGTACAGGGATTGGATGGTTACCTACGTTGTATGATCATGGTTTTAGTGTGTTGGTTGGTTGGTGCTTTTATTGTATAGCGGAGTATAACGCATGTTAATGAATGGAGGAGGCTGAAAATCTCATAAAATTTCAAAAGAAAATATCGAGAATAAGAGACAAGGTTCACTCCATATTAAACTATTAGAGGTCCATCCCACTCGAAGTGGGTCCGTCATTCTCCTTATTCTTTCATTTTAGAATATCTTATCACAAGAAGGTACATATGATCCTCAAAATGAGCGAAAATATCCACTGGAAACCTTGACTTTCCTAATGATACAACTCCAGTCTTATTTTCTTCTTCACCTCATATTGTATCTTTGTAAAGGATTCTGAAAAGAAGTTAAATCAATGCTCTCAAGCCTCAAGTCTCATTGAATAAAGCTTCTGTGAGTGTAGTAGAGTACTTACCGATGTAAGGATCAGGGTGCCGCCATTTGTTATAGGCTGCTTCACCATCTTCTAGCAGTCTATCAATTGTCTCGAGACTTTCCTGGGAATCCACCAAAGGAAGCAATGTGATGCAACATAGAATAGCATTACCCCCCAATACTTAACCAGAATGATGCAGTTCTCACCATGTTATAAACTATTCTATCATATCACTTTGATTGAGGAAATACAGCTACGGACACGGGACATAGACACGTTACATTTGTAAAGTATACTATTTTAATATTTTAGAGAAGAAAGCCAGTATCCGTGGTCCGAGGGAATGACCATCCCATTTCATCTTCATTCTAGTGAACCAAACACTGCCTAAGCCCTCACAGATGATCACCAAGCTAAACTTATATGGAAGTGATCACCTAGTAGAAACAGACCTTAACAACAAGCATCCTCACCTAGTCAAATTAGCCAACGGATGCTACCCCCCAGTCAAATGCACAATTCATATGCTTGAAAACAAATGAACTCTTCAATCAAACTATCAAAGTAAAAATATCCTCTAGAAATATGAAAGTAAGACGAGAAAAGGAAATCAGTATGTTTTCTTCTTCTTTTTTTTGAACAGCTTTTATCTTTTTTGAACAGCAAATCAGTAGGGGTTTTTTTTTTTTTTTTTGAAGGTCAAAAGAAAATTTTACTTTATTAATCTTTGAAATTGTTACAAACACTAAAGGGAACAGGGATTTGATGGCTAAGCTAAGAACAATCCTGTGTCAATCCGAGTAATCAGTAGGTTTTCAATGACATCCATTTGGTCCATCAACATAACACTCTAAATAATTTAGGGTTGCAGACGAACCGAGCTGTTCACGGGCATCTTGAGGCTCAGCTCGGTTTGTTAGTAAACGAGTGGAGCTCGAGATCGAGTTTTAAGCTCGTTTGGTAAACAACCCGAGCTCAAGTGAGTTGTAACTGTGCTCAATTACGAAAGCTCGGCTGTTAAAAGATGCTAGTGTAGTAAACGAACAGAGCTCGAACATCTCGATCATAAAATGAGCCGAGCTAGAGCTCGACTATTTGGGCTCGACTAGTTTTGAACAAGCTCGGCTCGGCTCGGCTCATTTGCAGCCCTAAATTCTCTAATTCCGTAGTAATTGAGTCAAAATCTAATGAAGGGAAGCGTTTGAGAGAACAAACCACGTTTTTGTTGGCATCAAACTTCTCGCGCATCTCCGAAGCCTGAAACAAACAAACAATCAATCAAATCCATCATCACCGATCCGATATTTCAATATTCCTACACATGTGCATCACATACAGGACCGATATAATGGAAGGAATGAAACAAGCCCTAATATGGATTAGAAACGGAGGTGATTGACAGATAGATACAGATATATATACATACATCTCGGTAGAAGAGATGACGATGGACGGCCCAATTGAGAGTCTCTTTGAGGGCTCTCCGGTAGAGGATCCTCACTCTCTCCTTCTGCGCTGCCCTCCGAGCCAGGTACGACGCCGGTGCACTCATCTCTCTCCCTCCTCTCCCTCTCCCTCTCCCTCTCGCCTCTCTTTCTCTCTCTACTGTGCTTCGCCAAGGCAGGCACTTTTCGAGGATGTAAGGTGTGACAGGTGGGAAGGCGGACTGGAATACGGCGTCGTTTTCGCCGAACTAAACAAGTCCGGATCTTGCCCGTTTTACCCGAACTGAACAAGTCCGAAGAGATGATGATGGTGGTTCGGATTGGGTTTCTACTTGATTCGCTCCGTTAAAACGGATTGAAAAGGGATTTGGATCCTCTCTGGTTTAAGGTTTGAACTCTCGCCGGTAATAGTAGTTTATTCTTACCGATAAAAATTAGTTTTACAGCGAATTCAAACAATTCATTGCAGCAAACGAATGGTCCAGATTTAAACTCTATAAGTTTATGAAAAGACTAAGCTAATTCAGTTCAAATTATAATCAGTTTGATCAAAACTTTTTGAAGTTTGTGATTTTTAACTTAAAAATTTCCGGGGGAGAAAATCTCTATTAAAAAACAGAAGGGTGTGGGGACAAATTGTTGAAACGGTTTAGATTCATTCGATCCAAAGGTTGTAGTGCATCCTTTCACTTCCCGGTTAAATGTCCATGGTTTTCACCTAAATTACACAACTGCCATCGCCTTCCAACCGGGATGCGTAGTGCCGTAGGTACGGGTTAGCACTAATTATATATAAATTTGAACTTGTACACACGGAAAAATCTACAATACACACCTCTTGAAATGATGTACCATATGCACCTATTTTATGGTTCATTTATAACATTTTAGCATCTTACGTAATATTTGTTCTGGAATTCTTAATTTTTTAACAGTACGATTCGTAATATGTTCATTATGATTCATAACATTTTGGTGTATCTCGTAACCTTTATACGATTCGTAACTTTTTAGCAATACGATTTGTAATATTTTCTCTATAATCATAACATTTTGGGAAGTGCATATGATACACACCCAAATAAGAAGCGTGTATTACAGTCTTTCCCTGTACACATATTCTTTTGAACAAATTAAATAGACATCCTCTTTACTAGACTTATTTAGAGCATCTCCAATCCATCCTTATTCGTCCACAATAGAGGATGGAAGTGACACATTAAGGGGAGATTTTGTAATTTATTCCCTATTTTCTTCACTTTTTGTATTTTTTGGGAGAATATTTGAGGGACCCACCGTCCTTTTTAGAGTTTGGTCCTCCAAAAGTAAATTTGGTCTTCTAAAAATGGAGAACCAAAAGCAAATTTGGAGTATGAAATTTTTCCAAACTCTAAAAAATGACGATGGGTCCCTCAAATATTTTCCCAAAAATACAAAAAGTGAAGAAAAAAGGGAATAAATTACAAAATCTCCCCTCAATGTGTCACTTCCATCCTTTTTTTTGGAAGAACAAGAATGGATTGGAGATGCTCTAAGGTGTCCATCCTAGACATTTTAAATACTTACGTTCTCATCCTAAAAATATTTTGTTACCCATTATACCCCAAGTTATATATTAATATACATATTGTATATTGAAGATTTTGATTTTTCCCATATTTTCAGGGACGGTTACCAGTCCTCCACAATCAAAGGGATTAACGGGCTGTTTGGATGGAGGAGATGAAGGGGGATATGCAAGTCCCCCTGATTTGTACTCTGGGTGTCTCTCAAATCCGGTGTTTGGTTCAGATTTTTGGAAGGTGGAGATAAATACTGTAGAGGATTCTAGTCCGGCTGAAGGTGGATTTACGAAGGGGAGCTCGGACCCTGTCGTTGGCAAATCCGGGGTGTTTTCGGATGATTTTACCCCTCCAAATCCCCCTTTATCTTTTCTCAGACTTGTTTTCGTTTCTGAAAACCAGACCAACGAGAGAGAGAGAGAGAGAGAGAGAGAGAGAGAGAGAGAGAGAGATCTTCCAGCCAAAAAACTCAGCTGAGGGATGACCGGCGGCGGCGGCTGACGGAGTGACCGGCGGCGGACAGGAGAAGCTTTGGGGGAGGTTGGATCTGTGGACCGTGGGTGGTGTTTCTGCAAATTTGAAGGGGAAGAGGTAGTGGTGGTGGTGGGTAGTGAAGTGGAAAAGAAAGAGGAGGAAATGGTTTCTGAAAAAATGAAAAAAATGATTCCTCCTTTCTGAAAAAATGGCTCCTCCTTTCCGAAAGAAAAAGGGATTTGGGTTTGGATGAATTTACTAGCTTTTTACAGGAACAAGAAGAAATGAGGAATTATTTGGTGTGGCACATGTGTATGCTATCCTAGGAGCTTCATTTAATACATTTTTCTTTAACAAAAAAAAAAAAAGGGTTTAAACATTTTAAAGATAACTTTATTTAATTTTATCCAGTCTTTTAAAAATAAATATGTATTTATTTTTGATTTAATTAAATTAACCAATATTACCCATTAAATTAATAAAATGAGGGCAATAAAGTCATTTCATATCTTATCCCATCATATCCACCTTCTAAATCCCCCTTCTCAAAAAACCATCCAAACACCTCATTACAAATCCACCATTCTTAAGAGGTGGAGTCACCTTCTTAACATATTACCCCTCATTACATATCCACCTTCAAATCCCCCCTCATTACAAATCCACCCAAAACAAATCCTTCGTCCAAACGGGCCGTAAGGGTTTTCATTTAACTCTAATCATCTTTATCTCCCTCCTTCGGATCCACCAGTCGCATTCCCCTCACCACCATTATCTTACTAGCACCTTTAAACCCAGAACTAATCCTCGTTCAACCCCAACAACTATTCTCTACATGAGAACCAAAGTCCTCCAATCACAAAAGAACCTTCAGTCTCCACATCGAACCCACCTCTCACAAACCCAACAAATGTAAGATTTCATCGGATAGTCCGTCGATCTTTGGTCTTCAAACATCAGTCGACGTCGTCGAGGCAAGATGCATGGCTTTCGAAGAGCCGATAGAACACAAAGATGCCTTTCGAAGAGTGATATTAATTTGAATAATTGTTTTCGAAGATGGCAAAAGAGTAATGGCTTTCAAAAGAGAGGACATCGGCTTGAGATCGAAAGGGAAGAGCAACCATTCCAATCTACTCTCGGTGGTTCCAAATTTATCGTGCTTGTTTGAGTTTGATCGACATCAAAACAGTGATGAATGGTCGAAGTTTTAAGGTTGAGTCACATCGCTTCCGTCCTCTTATTAGCTGTCATTACCTGATTCCGTTGCCGGAATATCATTTTTTGGTATTATGTTTTCGATTTTTGTCATGTTTGTGAATTAATAATGTTTTGTTCATCTACCTCGATTGAACTTGTCATGTTTTCTGATTTTTGTCATGTTTTTTATTTGATCATGTTTTGTTCATCTACCTCGATTGAAACCTACGCTTCTCGAAACTCTATCATGTTTTCCGATTTTGTCATTTTTTTAATTGATCATGTTTTGTTCATCCACATCGATCAGGTTTTGTCATGTTTTGTGAATTAATCATGTTTTGTCATGTTTTTCGGCTTACACATTCGTTTTTGTAAGAATCGTGTTTTCTTTTTAAATTTTAGGGGAATGAAAATATGAGAGAGAAGATTAGGAGAGAGAAAAAATTCAAAGATTAGGTGAGAGAAATGTTTGAAAGAGGAGAGAGAATTGGGATAATTAAAAAAGAAGAAGAGAGATTTGAAAAATTGGGAGAAAGAAATGGTAGTTTAGGATTTAATTGAATTTGAGGATGGAAAGATAAGTATTTAAACACGTTAGAATGGACACCTAAACAAGTAGGGTAAAAAGGATGGCTAATTAAGTTCCCCTATTCTTTTTTAATTTTGCAAATTTTGTTAGACTTTCAAATTTAAACAAATTCTCGACAACTCGTATAGTATAACTTTGTTTGCCTCCAATACCAACGGGAGAAAATGAAAACTACTTATCATATTGTTACTTCAAGGGGTGAGAAAAAATTCGTCAAATCGTGAATCCAGTCCAAATCAATCCAAACCGAAAGGTTTTGTTCGGTTTTTTAGTAGTACGGTTTGGTCATAATTTAAAAAAATTAGAATCCGCATTATATGATTTGGTTTGTGGATTCACGTTCACGGTTATGGTTTCAAATCGATTCGAACCATATAATATATATAGTTTAATTATGATTCACCAAATAAATATCGGAGCCTTAGTCAACTATTTTCCCAATTTATTAATCCTATTAAATTCACTGCAATATTTCGTTTTTTTCTTCCCTGCCGAGATAATTTAGACTAAACTTCCATATATAATGATTCACAACTCTTTCCTAATTTCCTATAATTATTAATTTACTATATACACAAAAAGCATATTGGATCACCAGATCAGTCAATGTCCACGCCCTAATTCCTAAGTTTCTATACACGAAAACTAATTCCAATATCTATTCCTATAATTCCTTCACTACCAAAACTAATTACCCTATTGCTTTTTTAAGATAATAACTTAGTTCAAAGCAAACCGTGATTTAAAACCGAAACCAATCCTCATTTTAATGGTTTAGATTGGTTTGGTTCTATGCCTTTTGTGGGTTGGTTTGATTCTCCAATTTCATAATCCGTAAATATTGGTTTAGTTCTTGGTTTACTATAAAACCGAATCAATCCGGACCATGTTCACCCCTAGTTACTTCCATTTTCCACTAGTTAGTGTTACTCTTCTATTGCTCCGCTGTAAGGAGGAGCTAAAATCACATAATGTGCATACGCCTGCAAAAGTGAGAGCGTGAGCATGAAAGAATCTTTTAATTCTTGAGTGGCGTAGACACAATCTACTACAAAGAGTCTTTTAGGATGGTAGCGTGAATCCTAAAATGCATAACCAGATTCGGGTGTTAGGTTTTTTATCAATGTGAATTTTCTATTGTGCAAAAGAGTGCGATTCGGGTGACACGTTCTTTGGCTTTAAGAGATAATAGTGGTCTGGGTATTTTGTATCCGGGAATGTTATCCTCCTTTATGACATTCTAGTCCGGGAATGTTATCCTCCTTTATGACCTTTTAGTCCTTTAATTAAGAACGGATGCTACCTTTAGATAATTATCTTATGTATCTATGTAATAAAACTATTACTATCCTACCTCTCTTAAAGAAGATTCAGTTTGGTCTGATTTTCGCTTGCCATTTTTGGTTCAATTTGGACAATTGTAGCCCTCAATTGTTCAGCTGTTGTTCTTTGTCAGTTGGGCAAAATGGTCATTTGGCTTCCTCCACTAACTCAGTTACGTGGCGTGATGGGGCTTCCTCCACGGTTCCACTTACTCACCCGACTTTCCCCTCCTCTCTCTGCGAATTTCACAGTCCTGAGTCACCTCACTCCTGACTACCACGGAGAACTCTCTCTCTCTCCCTCAATCAGTCGATCGAGCGGCGCCCCGCTCCGGCCACCTCGCTCTCTCCCAACGAAGAGAATATCTTCGCTGTCTCCCTATCTGTCCTGAGATTCTTTCACTACGAAGCCAACCGTAACTAAATCCCAAAATCAAAGATTTCCCATCACCGAAAGCAAAATCTCGTGGGCCGGAACCAAGGCCCAGATCAGGCGGCTTCGATCGCGAGATTTCAGGCCAAAAAACTCTGTCATGGGACAGGTTAAGATCCCAGAGCCAGGCGAGGAACTGAGGCCGCCGCCGACGAATTTGGTTCAGGGTCCCACAGATCTGTTGGGTCTCAACCCGGACACAGTCCAGAAGCATTTTCATCTCTTATTTCTTCTCCATTCGTGTTGCATGTATACTATTTTTAGTTGGTGATGTTTTCTCCCTTCCTGATTTTTGTTGCATGTTCGCTTTTGTGGCTCTATTCTGAAATCGTGTAGTATTCCTTTTTTTACCACGGCTCCTTAGGGTTTCTGATTATAAAGCTTCTAATTACATTGTTGATGTTTGCATGCGGTATTTGATTGACAAACTTAGGGTTTCTGATTATTGACTATTATAATTATTTCAGGAATATAGTGGCGGGTCGGAGCGATGACGGAGCTCGGTAGGTGGGTGATCCGGCTGGCTGTGATGATGGAGCTACGGCAGCTGGGGTTTCTGTGATGGCGGGGCGCATTCCTCCTCCATTCAGCATGTTTTCTATTACAGCCTCTTCGTGCTTTATGATGGCGGGGCGCATTCCTCCTCCATTCAGCATGTTTTCTATTACAGCCTCTTCATGCTTTATTGTGTACTTGTATGTTTTCTTAGATCCTGGAACTATCTTTGTTTCTTGTATAGTTATATCTTTCTGTTTCGGGGTGTTGGTTGTAGCCATGAGCTTAACCTTCCAATTTCTGAATTTTTCCGAATGGTTTTGCAGGTCTTAGCTGATAGCGTGGGCATCCCCTGCCGTTTAGAAGGGGGTAATACTCTAGGACTACAGCTAGAAAGTGGATATTTGAAATCTAAGTGGCAGAGCAAAAGGTGATAAAAGGTAGGATTTTGTATTATGAAAAAATGCAGACATATTTTCTTTTTGATTATATCTATGTTGGTTGATTTCATTTGTAGTTGATTAAAAATTGATGCTCAATATCGAATTAGCTCTAAAATAAAGTTTGAGTTTTTGCATAAAACATTCATAACTTAAGGTAGAAGTAGTACAAAGCAAAGCTAAAAAACCACAGCATCTTAATTTGAGGCTACATGGATTTGTCATGTGAATTTGTCTTAATTTGTCATCTCCATAGCTACAAGTTTACTGGACTTGTTAAAGAACATATCCTGAGCAGACTGATCACGAAATGATTAACTCTGTAGCCAAAAATAGATCATACAACTCAGCATTAGGTATAAAGCTTCTTAGATAAGAGTTTAGTGCTTTCAGGTATGCTACATAGGGAAAATACAGATTTGAATGAGGGGAAGAAGAGGTCGATCAAGGAAGTTATAGAGGGGTGCTGTAGATTGCTCTAATCTTTGTGACGATGTTGTCATAAACACCGTGGCAATGACATTAGCTCTGGCAGAGCAGCATCGTTGCTCCCATTTAAAGTCCGTGTGTCTTAAGTTTGTCACAATGCCTAAAAATCTCAAAGGTGAAATCTATTGTTTAACAGTGTTATTTTCCTCGTTATCTTTTCAATGTGAAATTTGAGTGGGATTTATTAGTATTGTTTATGTGATTATGTTTCGATCAATTTATGCACAAGTAATGGCGGAAACCGGTTGTTGTGGAGAGTCTAACGTCTGAAAGTGTGTCTGCACCGGTTCATACAAACGATCTTTAGTTAATGGTTAACGATCTAATGGATGTTACTTGTGCTCATGCTCATGCCATGTTGTTTTGTCATACTATTAGTGCTAAGTGCTTGTTGTTTATGTGAAAGGACAAGGTGTCTAAAATTCATCTTACTGATTTAAGTACAATATTTCCTATCCCTATTATGGCATTCAATTATCATTGCCCAGAAAATCAGTTGTAGCACGAAGTGTCTATCTCAGTTGTAGTAGTTTGTTCATTTGCGCCCCCCAAGTCCCTCCTCTATGTTAAACAAGCCCCCAAGTCCCTCCTCTATGTTAAACAAGCTAGTGAATGGGGCGGGATGATCACGTTAAACTTCTCTTTCCCTGGAAATGTTTTAGAAACCTTGTGAGTGTGACTGATCTGGTGAACCATGTTCCTTCTTTTGTTTTCTTCAGCTGTGATGCAGATGGAGGGGTTTGAATACTTGAAGGAAAGTTGTTCCTTTGTCCTGACTAAACTCCTGCAGTACATTGCTAGGATCAGCGAGCACTCCGCAATTGGCAGCAGCCATGGCAATAAGGCTTTCCTAGATGGCAGCGACCTCAACAGTAGACATGTGAAGCATCTCTACAATTCAAAGACATTTTCCAGTTCTGATCAGCTTAGTCGGAGTTGTAGATTTAAGGTTCACTCATTGGTTGTCTTAAAATGCGAAGGTCTCTTCCTCTTGTTAGCAGTTTATATTATCCAACACTGTTCAATTATTCAACGGGCATGACGGACGTGCTTTGCACGTCGCGATGTACCTAGTTATTTTTAAAAAAAACCTTCCTAGCTAGTCGTTTGGCTAAAAACGCATTAGAGTGAGATGGAACTTTGCATATGTTTCCTTTTGTTTGCCTTTTTTATACCAATAGTTTCTTTTTGAAGTTCTTGGGATGGCTACCCCACGTTTTTGTGTTACCCACTATCTTACCTAAATAAATAAAATTGCACCTTGAGATATAATAAAAAATAAATGTATCTTTCATAAACATCCCAAAATACTAAAATTTGCAGGAGCGAGAATTGAAAGCACAAACACAAGATCTTATTGAAGGATTATGTGACTAAGAGTACAAGCGCGCACGGGCCGCATCGGAGCTGGATTCATATACAAGATAAGAGAATTTTTTTCCCTCCTAGCATTTTTTCAAAAGCAAGTGACAGAACATAGAAAAGAAGGATTTCAACACCAAAGAGAAAAGAAAAGGGAAAAAAACAGCTGAGAGAAGAAGAGTTGCAGAACCGCTTCAGCTTGTCACACAGTCTGGATGGCCACAATCAAGCAGATACCATCCTCAGCAAAAAAAACTTGTTCGAATGTTGGCAAGATTCCAAATTTGAAAGGTGGAAAATGTAGCCAAAAGCAAGGTCCATAGTTAGCTCAATCTACCGAAACATGAACTCCAAAAAGTAGTCAATAAACAGAACTCCAAAACCATGAAACAGTAGCCTAAAACAAGTTCATTTCCAACAGTGTGTTTACAAATCGATCGCGACGGTGGACGACCATTTTCAATTTCAATCATAAATGAACATTGCACAGAACAAAACATTGAAAAAAAAAAAAAAAATTCAGCACATAGCCTCTAATTTTCTTTCTATCTGGTAATATGACACAAGCTTACCAAAGGGAAGCCCAATGATCATTGTTGTGTTTCCGGCCCAAGGATCTTCGGCTTGCGGGTGCAGCAGGCACAAAGCTAAGCCCAAACATCTCCTTGGGCGCCTCTCCCTGTTCTCTGAACCTTATCAGCTTTCCAACAATTGAAGCACTCTGTGCGGCATGGTTTATATCATGAGCGTCACTCCACAAGCGGTTGACCAGTTGAAACCGCCTCCGCTTTGACCCCAAACTGATACCCCAAATCTGGTATAGACGGTTTCGCTCTGCTTCTGAGAACCTCTTCTGCATCAGCCGGCATAACATATCTCTCTCACGGCGAAGAGCCTTCAAACTGCGACTCCATAAAGAAGATGAGTTGGTGAAAAAGTAAAATATTAAGGGTAAAAACACAATATGGAATTATGGATATTTCACGAAGTTTGCAGACTATGAAGCACCAACAGTCCTAGATGCCTAGCCGGCATCTAGGGGTGGAATTTCCGACCCGAAACGAATCTGACACAAAGTTAGCGGATTAGAGTAAGCTATTTCTGATACGAAACACGAATATGACATGACACAATAACACAAAAAACTAAACAAGTCGGGCTAGGGTTGAGAGAATTCTAATACGAACATGAGATGACATGATAACCCAACACGAAATTAGCGGGTAATGGCTAGCTATTTCTAACATGGAACACGAATATGACACGACACGTTAACATGAAAAGCTAAAAAGGTCGGGTTCGGGTTGAGAAATTGTGACACAAACAAGACATTGACGTGACACGATACGATGCCCACCCCTAATGGGCGTGTCCATTGAATTTAATAATTTTTATATAGGGATACGGCAGAAACACGTATAGGAACATGACATGAGTTAAATATGCAATTTTTTTAAAGTGTTTTGGGGGATAATTGTGTATTACTTGAAATTTTTGGTAAGAAGTGTAATAAGATGTATATATGAGGTTTGTTTATATGTATTAATGCTTCATGCCTATACACATAACTATATTTCCACTGGTATAAAATAATTATTATTGATTCATTTATTTATTTTTTCTCTGTTCCAGGCCCTGTCTGTATCCCCATTTTTTTAGAAATCATGTGTTTGTGACCGTATCTGTATCCGTGCTACATAGCTTGCAGTGGACCAAAATGGGGGCTGACACTACATGCATATGAGAGAATTAGCATATGGGCTTCCCAGAATTTAATTGACGTTAGCTTGATCACCTCAAAATTCAAGTATTTTACCTTGCGCCCTGAAATTTCCTTTGTAATATAATCACATGATCCTCTTATCCAAGTGATAACTGTAGACAATGTGCATTAAAGTCTATTTTTAAAGAAATCATAAATAAAATTTCTACAGCCTAGTTATCTCATCTTTCTCTCCCCTCTTAAGTGGAAAATATGGTAAGCATATGTCATGGTGTGATAGTCTAGGACCATTATACATTTCGAGAATGTCAACCATAATTAGCATTATTTCAGACAACTATTTTATGGAATTCTCCGAAGAGATGCGATGTTTGTGTGGAAGAAATTGTAACCCTAGTTTTGTCGGGCTCCCTACATGGGTCCGCCATTGAGCATATTGATTCGACAGTACTCTTTTTCAAATATCACAAAGCAACCTTTGAATACTAATGGATGCTAGAAAATCATACAATTTCAGTAACATGAGCGTGTATGAAAAGACAGAGTGCAGAGTCTGCAGACCTTGACGCTAACGTGAGAGTCTGACCCCCTTGCACAGCATGATTACCCTGAGAAAATGCTTCCTTGAGGAAGGAAAGTCTCCTCATCTCCACCTCCATATATATGGAATCTGTTGGGTCGCCTTTAAAGAGCAGGAAGAAGTATGTCCTGTGCACCAACGAAATATTGCAAGATTGCCAAAGTTCAAGTATTGCTTTCCGCTTTATCCCGAACTCAATATTCCAAGTTGCAGGAGCTTCTGCTGTGTCCAGCATTGGATCTAATCCAACATCTTTGACGTTCTTCTTGGCCTTCGATTCTTCTCCCTGAACCAGATTGTACAAAGGAAACTCTAACTCTACTAAAGGGAGCAAGCTTCACGAAAAGAGCAACTACCATTTCAAAGTACTGAAATACACGTACATTAAAGCAATCTAATGAAATGAATCAAGAAAGCAGAATTATTTTACACGATTTAGGTAAACATGCAGTTGCACTAAATGAGTAGATGAAATTTAAAATGCTATGTGACATGTCGATATGTACAAGCCCTTAAATTGCTCTCTGTCACCTAACAAAAAATAAGAGCAATGCTAGGGTCACACCCATTTTTATCACTGTTCTTACAATCTCTCTCAAAAGTCAAAAATCAAAACTCAAAAGTGATGGTGGGATCCCCACTACTATTTTGTGGCTTCCACCATCACTTGTGAGAGAAAAGAATGGATTTGAGACAAGCACTTTTTCAAAAATAAGATAATTAATACTCTTTTCAAATCCATTAATAAGTGTAATCATTCAATAAG
>BPLS01027269.1:0-12251 GCA_019656275.1 Rhododendron kiyosumense
GTGATTTATTGGGCTTGATATATATATATATATATATATTTATTTATTTATTTATTTATTTATTGTGACAATTCAACTCTCATTACAAAATCAAGAGGGCCTGTCCTTCATAAGAAGGCGGCCAAGCCTAGACAAGTTACAGTTCAGATTACTGATAAAACTCCTATCTAAACAATGAGCTGCTAGCTAATGAGCAGTAGAATTTTGTTCCCTGCAAATCCAACCAATTTTCCAATTCCTCTCCGAAGCCCACTGCTTGATATCATCCACCATTGCTGCAATTTCCCATGGTGGTCAACTGTTCTTGCTGTTAATACAGTCGATCAGCTCTTTGCAATCCGACTCAAACACTGCACATTCTAACCCCATATCCAGCGTCGTTTCACAAGCTATCCGTAATGCCCAAGCTTCAGTAATTACAGTTGATGAAGCGACAATCCTACCAGCTCTGTAACATTGGATTCCTCCATAACTATCTCTGGCTAAGCAACCAAAGGCAATCGACTTGGCCCGGAGCTAGGCAACTGGGCTCGGCCATGTCTCTAATGACAGCTCACACTAATTGCCTTATCCACTACATCACGGGTGACGTCGGCAGACGCGTGTCAGATGCATAGACGAACTTGGAGAGCAAGTCAAGAACCCTCTATAAATACCAAGGGATAGCCGCCCTAAAAGGTAGATCGTCTCTTACCCTTGAAACCCTGGTCCTTTGCTTTCCTCTCTCTGCACTATTCTCATCCTCATGCCGGAGGGCTATTCCGGGGCTCCTCCAGTGTGGTCTTTAGTCATGCTTCGTGGTGCAGGTTAGGTTCAAAGGAATGAGGTTAGATCCAGACGAACAACTGTTCCAGAGGAAGTGAGCCACGCTTATCGGAGCCCTACAGTTGGTGAACCCGACGTGAACTACTTCGATCTACAGTGGCTCCACCCCCTCCTGCTCGTTTTCCTCTCTTTTTCACTCTAAATCAAGCCTCTATCCAATGAAATGGGTGAACCACCTCCTCCTCCCCCAATCAATTTGGTCTCCTCTGAGATTGGAGGAACTTTAACGATTCTCTCTCACCAGCCAGGCTCCATCCTTCCTGGCCCCAATCCCGTGATCCAGCGACCACCCACCATGGTGGAAGATATCCTCACCTACGTTCAAGATGCTCGAACAATAGCAAGAAACAATGAGCACCACCGTCGTTTGGTCGATGACCGGTCGATGACCAAATCTCCCCGCCTCTTGAAAACATTAGAGATAAAAACAACGTTACTGTTAGGCAACAAAGGTCTTTGGTCCACCAGCTTGGGGAACTAATGAACAAAGAGCCACAAACTAGAAGGTCCATTTGTGACGGTTGACCTCCAAAGCCAATTCACGAGGACTAGCTCAGGAAGTTCACTGAAACTCCCTTCTTAACAAAAAATCCAGGCCGAATTTCAAAAACATAGGGTACATTTGCCAAAAGACTCATGAAGAATTCTTGGCCGAGCATGAGGCACGAGGCATCCGCGCTCCTCTCGTCACTCAGAGCGTTCACCTTGCAAAAATTTTCTAAGTGTTCTTATATCTCAGCTATAGCTGACTTCTACAACGCTGATTCCAATCACACCCATGTATTAGTCATCGTACAATGTTGATCTTTGGTTCGACTCAAAGATTTCAGCGCTTACGCCATCAACTGCCTTCGGCCAACCCTCAACCGTTGAGGCTTTTTAAAGTCCAATCGACTGTTCAGCGCTTGCGCCATCAACGGCCTTCTGCCAACCCTTAACTGTCGGGGCTTTTTAGAGTCCAATCGACTGTTTGGCGCTTGCGCCATCAACGGCTTCGGCCAACCCTTAACCGTCGAGGCTTTTTAGAGTCCAATCGACTGTTCGGCACTTGCGCCATCAATGGCCTTCGACCAACCCTTAACCGTTGGGGCTTTTTAGAGTCCAATCGATTGTTCGGCATTTACGCCATCAACGACTTCCGTATCAAGTCGGCCAACTCTCAAAACCGTTGGGGCTTTTTGGAGTCCACATGACGTTCGGCGCTTGCGCCATCACATTCGGCGCTTGCACCATTGAAGACCTTCATATGGGACAACCAACTTTCTCACATTAGGGGGTTGTCTAGAGTCTGCACGATGTTTGATCCTTGCACCATCAAAGGCTCTCATTATGGTTTGGCCACTGATATTCGGCCAGACTCATTGTCAACTTCTCCTGTACTCTTTGTAGCAGAAGAAGTTGAGGGGCTATTATAGTAGGCCGAATATTCTGGTTCGGCCACAGTCGCTAAGTTCGGCGGAAGGCCGGGTTAAACTCCTTGAGGCACTGACCGAGTTTGCTAGGCTTGGTCATGTTTGGTTCGACACAAGTGGCTTCCAGAAGAGTGGGTACATATGATCGACCAACACTAAGGATGAGGCTCTTCTCTGCAGCTCGGCCCAGAGCTAGGCAATGAGGCTTGGTCATATCTCCCATGAGAGCTCATCCACTAGGCTCGGCTCGGCCCAGAGCTAGGCCATGAGGCTTGGCCATGTTTCCTCATTGCTCCCTCGAAGCTCGGCTCGATCCGGATCTAGGCAATTAGGCTTGGCCATGTCTCCCATGATGCTCCCTTGAAGCTCGGCTCGGCTCAGAGCTAGGTAACTAGGCTCGGTCATGTCTCCCACAATACTCCCTCGAAGCTCGACTCGGCCCGGAGCTAGGCAACTATGCTCGGCCATGTCTCCCAAGATGCTCCCTCAAAGTTCGGCTCGCCCCTGAGCTAGGCAACTAGGCTCGGGCATGTCTCCCATAATGCTCCCTCAAAGCTCGGCTCGGCCCGGAGCAAGGCAACTAGGCTCGGCCATGTCTCCCACGATGCTCGGCTCGGTTCAGAGCTAGGTAACTAGGCTCAGCCATGTTTCCCTTGATAGCTCCCTCGAAGCTTGGATTGGCCCGAAGCTAGGCAACTGGGCTCGGCCATGTCTCCCACGATGCTCCCTCGAAGTTCGGCTCAGCCCAGAGCTAAGCAACTGGCCTCGGCTATGTCTCCCACGATGCTCCCTCAAAGTTCGCTCGGCCCGGAGCTGGGCAATTGGGCTCGGCCATGTCTCTAATGACAGCTCACACTAACTGCCTTATCCGCTACGTCACGGGCGATGTCAGCTGATGCATGTCAGACGCATAGACGAACTTGGAGAGCAAGCCAAGAACCCTCTATAAATACCAAGGGATAGCTGCCTTAAAAGGTAGATCGTCTCCGACCCTTGAAACCTTGGTCCTTTGCTTTCCTCTCTTTGCACTATTCTCATTCTCACGCCGGAGGGCCATTCCAGGGCTCTTTTGATGTGGTCTTTAGTCGTGCTTCGTGGTGCAGGTTAGGTTCAAAGGAATGAGGTTAGATCCAGACGAACAACTGTTCCAGAGGAAGCGAACCACGTTCATCGGAGCCCCGCATGAAGCAACACAAACTAATGGGGCGGAATTGAGACATGGATTCTAGATTTGGTACCTTTGGGATGAGTGTGACATTGGTGTGATTCAATTCCTTCAGTAGCTGTCCTCTTTCAAAGAACTCCTGGGCTGCCTTGAACACATCTTCCCCCACAATATTCCAGTATTTTTGGTAGAATACCCAGGAAATCTATCTGATCTAGGGGCTTTTAAAGGTCCCATCTTAAAAGTTGCCTCTTTCACCTCCTCACTTGTAATAGGTTTAGTCATAGCAGCATTCTTCATCTCAGGTGTAATGACAAAGTCCACTAAAGAGATTACATCTTCAAAAACCCTACTTGGTAGGGGTTGGTACAGCTTTTGAAAATGGCCTTTGATAATACCAGCTATTCTCTTTCTCATTCTGCCAAGCTCCACCATCATCCCTTAATTTCACAACTTGGTTCCTTTGTCTTCTATGAACTGTAGTCAGGTGGAAAAAATAAGTGTTCTTGTCACCCATCTTAAGCCAATTTACCCTTGACCGTTGGTGCCAGAACATGGACTCCTTCTGCCATGAATCCCTCAATTTGGTTATCAAGACTTTCTCATTGAACTAGTTAGTTGAGTTAAAGCCCTTCTCGCTTTCGTTCTGTATTCCAATCAGCTGGTCCTTTATTGTAGCAATTTGGAGTCTTAAGTCCCCAAAATTGTTTTTGTGCCACGTCTTCAAATTCTCCTTGCAACCTCGGAGCCTTTTGCACATTTAGAGCATCTCTGATCCGTCTACCTCACTGGCCCACGCCTCAGAGATAATACGCTTTGTTGTCCAAAGAGATTCAAAATGAAAAGGTCTTCGTACTTTGTTCACAGGGAATTGAATCTGTGTTAAGTAACAATGGTTTATGGTCCTATCTCACTGCTGCCTCAACAAAGACCAGAGCCGTTTCAAATCTCACTCTCCATTCCATAGTAGCGAAAGCCGTGTCAATTCTTTCCATGATGAAGGCTCCATATGCTCTATTATTTCTTCACGTAAATCTAGGCCCTTTGCACTCTAAATCTACCAGTCCACAGTCGTTTAGCATAGCATGAAAGGCCTCAATTCTGCCCAAGTCTGGGATGTTACCCCCCACTTTGTCACCAACACAAAGAACTTGATTGAAGTCCCCAATGAAAGCCCTCAATTGGGCTTGATATTTGGAAATGCAAGTTTACAGGAAGGAATTTTTGCGCTACATCCTTATCTCTAAGTCCGGTTGGATAGCCGGTTTAAATGGCGGCTGACCACCCGGTTGACTCGAACTTGATCTGGATATATGGTTGAAAAGCAGGGGAGTGGATGCAAACCCAAATAGAACGTGGGATGAAGTCAAGGTTGACCACCTGGTTGAACGGCCTGCGATCCGGTTGTAGCCAAGTAGCGTAGAAAATAGGGTACTCTGTTTTGGTGATTTTCTCTCTCATCTGTAAGCTTGGGTCTATGCCATATCTTATTGATTTTCTCTCTCATCTGGAAAAAATATTTTGTTGCCATATTGATCCCATTTGGCAACAATGTCATGTTGCCCAATTAGGATCAAATTTTAAGGGTGTGGTGTATAAAGAATCTAAGGTTCCATTTCTATCAACGGTTTCATCATATGTCTATTCTTCTTAATTATATTTCTTAAGTAATACACAAAAGTGCCAATTCGTTTGCTAATTTTGGGTATTTTAGTTTGATAGTGGGTGAAGAGATAAATAGGGTAATGATTAAAAAATAAATTAAAACAATGTTAAAAAGAGAAACAAACAAAGCCCTTCTATTTTTCTTTAGTCTTCACAACCACCTAAGTAGCTAATTCTGAAGAAAATTCAATGACAAGGCCATGCCTTCACTCATTTCATTTTAAAATTATTCACGAAAGCGTCTACAAAAATTAATCCTAGTTTCCATGAAGAGTCAACTTTCTCAATTCTATTTTTCTAAACAAATCACCTGAGGTGATGACTAGAGCAAAGCATCATAAACAGGCCCCAGAGCAAAACAAATAACCAAAACTGCTACTGCCAAGTGATAGCAGCAGACACTACCAAACAACATCAAAAAAATAATAAACAGTAGGTAACAACAGCTGGGCTAGCAGAACTACAGCAGTAGGTGGATTATACGTAACTGATAAGGTGTACAGCAGTAGCAGTTGGATAGCAGTAGCAACTAAGTAGTAACATAAATCCTTCCAAAAATGAGTATAAGAGGCAATTGGCATTACTATTTGATTTTAGGGCCTTGTTTCACCCTAAGTTGATAATGCTTGAATTGTGGTTTCAGAGCCTTTGATGATTCTGCAATTTGCTTGAGGTTTTATACTGGTTGCGGAACCTTTGAAGTGCTTGACTTGCTTTGGTCACTCAAAAAAGCAAGTATCATCTCGGCTCTTGTTTTCCTACATTCCTCAATACTTATTACTTTGCTCCGTTCTTGGTTCATCAGATATTGCTTCATCAAGTAGATAACGATGACCCCACACTCAACACTGCAACAATATAATTGTGCCATGATATCTTACTGTTGGTCATTCATTGATAGATACTTAAAATCCATTCGGTTGTTGTGGAGAAAACTGCTCAATGTGGACTGTACTACCAATACCTTTACCAGCACTTGATTTGGAATGACTATAAATATAGTCTGCAATAAGTTTTCTCTGTGTAGTTTATGTAAACATGTTTAGCATTCAAACATAAATGTGTAACAGGAAAAAGATGATAGATGTTTGCTCACCAAATTATCTGTTGTCTCACAGTAAAAATCTTTTCGATTCCCTTTAAACAAAGAATTGTAGAATATCCACTTACCCTCATCTTTATGAAACACCAGCAACGTCCAATGGAATTGATGAATTATGGGAAAAAGCAGGAAAGTTGCATATTCGGCCTTTGGCATCATCTTATCAAGAATCTTCTTCACTTTGATTGGTTGTTTGTCTTTGAGGATTGACTATTTACAAAGCAATAAAATGGAACTTGTGGTGAAAGAAAATTACATTAACTCACCAAAAACAGATATACATGAAATCACCAGAAAGAAGTATAAGGCCAACGCATATCACGAGTTCACTACTAGTGTCTTACCACAAGAAAGCTTGGAAACACAAAAGACTTGGCTGGTGGCATTTCCAAAATGAACGTCGGTTGCTGGTCTACGTGTTGTTGCATAAGGATATTCATGTAAGCATTAACAGACTGTATAAAAGAACAAAATCCGTATAGTTAGCAAAGTATCTGCAATTAATAGTCTCTATATAGTTAACCAATGAAATTTAAACATTACCCGGGTTAATAATGCTGATTCAAACAACAACGTCTGTATGTCATGAGCAGTGACATCCATTAGTTCATCTCTTGAAGACCACACTACACTACTGCAAAAGAAAAATAACTTGTCAAAATTCTCCAAACTCTGCATTATTACGCCATTACACAGAAATAAGACTAATTTTTTTTTACCTAATGTCTGCTGTATTCCAAAGTGTTTCAATCGCCATCCAACTTTCACGACTTAAAAGCTTTGGTACCTCAGCATTTGCCTTCAACTTTCTCAGTTTCTTGTTTTCTCTTTCGTCCTCTTGAGACTCGACTAAGTCATCTACATCTATGAAAAGTTGTTTTCCAGCCTTCGTCTTCTTCTTTACTTCTTCATAGACACAGTCATCATCTGTGTTTTTCTTCCTTTCTCTTGCCTTTAGTGCTATTATGTTCGAATTTGGAGAGATGAGAGATTTTTCTGCCTTGCGTTTCTATCTCTCTTCATGCACTCTAATATCTAAGAGTTTCAATTCAAACTCCTCCTTCTCACATTCAAGTCTTCGGATCTTCTCAAGAGTTGCATTTTGCATTACTTGATGCACTACGCCCTCGGTCTCATTAGCATAGCGTTGTGTTACCTCATGAATTTCGAACTCGTGAATTTGCATTTGTAATACGTTGTTGACATCTTGTTGTTTAGCCTTTTGCTTCTCGAGGACACTAACTTTGTTCAAAAGTGTTTGTATGTACCTGTCCTTTGCCAAACACAGCTTCTTATTTTTTTTGTCAAGATTCTGGATTTGATTCTTGATTTCCTCTTCTGTTTCTTCAATTTTTCTTGCCAATGCTCTTGCCAATGTATGTATCTGATCCTCTTTAGATTGTAGCACAATGTCATTGTCTTCTTGCATTTTCAATTTCTGAAGCTCCAATTGCTTCTTTTCCTTCTCCAGACTTTCAACCTTCTCAATCAAATCCTTCTCCAACGATTGTTTTTGGTTCTTGGGTTCATGCATCGTTGTGAGTGGGCCTTTGCTCGTAACATCTTTCAACAGTATAATCTGTTTGTCTTGACTTTCCACCAGTTTCTTCAATTTTGCAATCTCATCATTGAGAGGCTTGCAAATCGATTCTTTCTCAATCTCCATCTGCTTCTTTTCATTCTCCAAACATTCGATCTTCGTGGACATGTCATTCATAATTGAGTCTTTTTCCTTCCTCAATTCGTCAATCAGGGCAAGTGCATCCTTGTTTGATTGTTTCTCAATCTCCATCTGCATCTCCAAATATTCAATCTTGTCAGTGAGATTGTCACTAATTGAGTGTCTTTCTTCTGTCAATTCATCAACCATTGCAGCTGCATACTTCTTTGAACCATCTACTATGTTATCCACAAGTTTCTTCAAGCATTCATCTTCTTCTTGCAGTAGTGATTTTCCACTCAATGTATTAGGTTCAAGAGTTGAATCCGAATTATATTTGGGAGAGGTCACTTCATCACGTCTGAAACTAACAGCTTGTGATTCATTTATTTCGCCCGAGCACAATGGAGACTGAAACATATCGGTGGGAGTATTGAAATCATCTAACCCACAACTATCAGGCACGTTCTCAACTTCAGCAACTTCAACTTTCTCCCCCTCATCTTGCTGAACTTCAAATTGAGCTTCAACGAATTCATTATTCTTCACCTCATGTTGGTTGACTTCTTCTTTCTCCCCAGCATCTTGCTGAAACTCCTGTTGCTCAAATTCATATTCAACTTTTTCTTCAGTGGTTTGTTCAAGTGTTCCATCTTTTACCTACAAAGAGGCAATGCCATTAAATCACATTAAACCACAAAGTTTCGTCATAGACAGGTCGCCTTATGAACATTGAAATCAAATATGAACACTTAACAACCGTGTTACCTTCTCATCTGGGAGTTGTTGCATCTGTTTCACGTCTTTGAGCTCTTTTCACAGCTTTGCAATGTTCCACTTGAGCAACCTTGGAATAGAATCTGGGCTCTCTTGGTTCAAGATATTGCTATGCTCACAAAGCCAATACTGCACAACAGAATTACAACTTAAAAGGACACATATAATTATTTTTTAGACTAACATATGTAAAGAGTTATATTGTCGATTACCAGTAATAGAATTGAAGAACCTTTGACTTCTTTGGGATCTTTATGTTCCACGTGAGTAGATTTCAACAAGTACTTACAAATAGCTTCCGCCCAATCAAATTGTTTAATCATATTCAAGTCTTCCATATAGCGAACATAAACCCAATTGATTGTGGTGCCGCTTGTAGAGAAGAACAATGTCCCACAAAGGAACAAACACAATAATCTGGCGATATCATCCACATCTTCTTCCAACTTGCTGTCTTGCTTTTCTTGTAAAAAATTCTTGATTATTGAAGTATCCAATCTTTTCCCCTTTATTTTCCACTTGACCGCTAACGGCACATCTTCTTTCGTACAATAACCTTGGTTTATCTCCTCATTTCCACATGAAATCCCAAAAATCAACTTCACATCTTCCCTTTCGAGCTTGACAAGTTTGTTTCCCAATCTAAATGTTCTTGTATCTGCATCATACGACTCTACAATTTTAACAACCACCTCATCAAATTTTCTACAATGATCACTCTTCAATTTCTCCTCAATAAATGCATTGATCAAATGCCAAAAAGGTGTTTTTTTCAGCGAAACCTTGAGCGCAGGAGTGACAGGAAACCCTTTCATTAATCTAATCATCGCTTGCATGTTACATCGATTAAAAGCGATGTGTTGTGTCTCTTCAGTCGCTTGAGTCTCATGAGTCTCAATCACAATTCTTGGTCTCTTTCTAAGAGGTTGTGTCCGAGACGCAGCTTGTTCTATGTTGATTCCTTGATTTTTTGGTGATCTAACCCGAAGCTCATATTGAGATTGAGCATGTCTTTCATGTGAAGCCTTTGGGACAGAAGATGAAGTAACTTCAATTGGTTTTCTTCCTGCCAATTTTTTCGTCTTTAACTTCTTTGGCGGATTTGAGATTGCATCAACTTCTGTAATTCCTTTTGATACGTCCTCATCACTTGTCTGTTCATCTATATCTTCTTCATCATTTATGGAATCTAACTGCTTTGCCTTCCCTTTTCGTCGAACTACTGCATACAAAAACAATAAGAAAATGCTTGTAACATATGTTTCCAAATGTAAAATTTCCAAATGTTAATCCGAGTACCATGAGTAGTGAAAAAAGCAAAACTCCTAAAACACAAAGTGCATCCAGTAGCACCAATTTCTTGTCCTTTTTTCTAGCAACCTTATCAGGCATGCAAGCCTCCAAACCAGTGGCATTGCCGCATAAATTTTTGTTGCCTTGGTGTGCCTCAAATGGAGCCTCTCGGAAAGCTTTGATGTTAGGAAGAGGATCCTCCAATAGATTATGACACTTCCCCCATTGTTGAGAGAGCTCACCATAGAAATTGTTACGACTCAAATCAATGTAAACCAAGTTTGGATACATGCCAAATTCTTCTGATATATTTCCAAAAAGTTGGTTTCCCTCAAACCTGATTCTGGATAAGCTACTACAAGTTTTGATGCTTTTTGGGATGTTTCCTGTGAGATTGTTGTCATCTACAACAAGCAATACAAGTACTCCACTAAAGCATAAGTTTTCTGGTAAATGACCGGTTAACTTGTGTTCACCTATCACTAATACAGTCAAACGTGTAAGATTGCTCAATGTTGGGGGAATAGATCCGGTAAGTTGGGTCTCGCGGATATTCAAATGCTAGAGGGAATCCAAACTTCCTATCTCTGTAGGAATGGACTTATATAATGGATTTTGGGACAACACTAACATCATGAGCTTGGTCAAGTTCCCAATAGTTGAAGGAATGTGTCCCGAGAGCATATTTTCACATAGCAACAAATTGATTAAACTACTCAAGTTTCCAATAGAAGGAGGGATCGAACCAGTCAGGTTGTTAGCATACAAACTCAGCTCATTGAGAGAGCTGAGCAGTCCTATTTCTTGAAGGATAGAGCCAGCTATCTAGTTTAGCGGACAATCTAAGATACATAACTCTCCAAAAGACTTCCAATGTGGGAGGGGATGGTACCATGAGTTGTTAAAAAACCAAATATAGTCCCATCATACGTAGAAAAAGATATTGTGATTGATCTCACAATAGCTGCCACTACTTTCTATTTTTTTTCTTGTCACCAAATATCATCCCATTAATAAACAGGAATACATCAAGATTACTTCAAGGCCTTCCGAGCTCTATCATGAGCGGCCTTGACAAGGGTTCGAGATACCTTAACAACATTAAAGAAAGAACACAAAAAGGCTAAATCAGACAAGGCCGTTTGCAAAGTAGCCCTATCTGGCTTGGCCATGCAGACCCTGCACAAACACTAAACGATTCGGTCGAATTGTTTCTTCAAGGGTTGATCGACAAGGGTCCGGGTTGGTGATACCTTAACAACTTGAACAACAGCAAAAGAAAGAACACAAAAAGGCAAAATCAGACGAGGCTGTTCCCGTCTACAACGGCAAACTAGCCCTATCTAGCTTGGCCAGACCCTGCACAAACACTAGACAATTCCGTTGCATTGTTTCTTCAAATCTTTCTCTTTGTTTTCAACAAGTGCTAGACATAATGATCAAGGGAAAAAAAAAAAACAAGTGCTAGACTTATGAAAACACAGGGGATGCAACAATCCGGAAGTGATTTTGCGTTACAAAAAATTAAGCATTCAATAATCAGCATAATGAACATCATACTAAGATGAATTCACCTTATGCGCTATTTTCAATTCTAAGTGCTAGACTTACGAAAACATAAATACTTCGATATGAAGATAGACGACGGGAACGAAGACACGCGAATGACGAAGTAGACTCGATTCCTCCCCATTGTAGACACGCAATAATATACGAAAATAAGAAAATACATACATTTCCTCCCCATTATAGCTAGCGTTCTGCAACAAGATCTCGTTCCAGTATCGAAACCCTAAATCTCTGTAAACGATAGAGACCACGCGAACGACGAAGTAGACTCGATTCAAAAGCTGTAGACTCGATTCGAAAGCTCTGTAGACTGGAGTGCAAATATAGTCGACGGAACGAAGATAGCCGTAGAGTGGTGCCTTGTGGTATTGGGCGAGGGAAGTCCAGGGGTATTCCGGGTAGGGAAAAATGGGCCGTCCTTATTCGTTCTTTTTAGAATTGGGCTGGAGTGCAAGGGAAGTCCACCAAAAAAGGGAGACCGGCCCGTAATTTTTACAAAGAGAAAAACATGCGTGGGCCAAGTCTGGGCTTGAACTGAGATCAAGCCCTAGCAATGGACCCACACGTACCTATCCCATATCTGCGCGCCTTTTCTTTTGGGCCTCAGGCCCAATTCATCTCTTGGCCTGGCCCAATCAATTTTGCTTCCTTTACTGCAACCCTTTTGTTGTCTTTGATGGTATTTCAAAGGTTTTGGGTCGTTCCGGTTTTGACAAATTCAATCTGAGGCCCTTATGTTGTCTTTGATGGTATTTCAAAGGTTTTGGGTCGTTCCGGTTTTGA
>BPLS01027269.1:12261-27854 GCA_019656275.1 Rhododendron kiyosumense
TAAATTCAATCCAAGGCCTTAATATCCCCAACAGTGATCCATCCGTGCTTACTTTAATTCTCATGGGATACCGTTTTCAATCAACGATGATCCATCCATTCGATTACAATCAATGGTTACAATCAACGACTATCCATCCGTCCGATTACAATCAACGATGATTTATCCATCTGATTTCAATCAACGACGATCCATCCGTCTAATTACAATCAATGACGATCTATTCATTCGATTACAATCAACGACGATTTAACTGTCCGATTATAATTAACTACGATTTATCTGTCCGATTACATCAACGACAGCCGATCCTGTCCTATTTTCAAGCGGCACGATCATTCTAAAAACTGATCCGTCCATCCAATTCAATCAAGCAGTGACGATCCATCGATCCGTCCAAATCTTGTCAATGACGATTTATTCGTCCAACTCAATCAACGATGGTCTGTCCATCCAGGTCTCTTTTATTCCCCAGGAGAGTTCCGCCTAAGTATGAGAAGCTGATCCACTTATCCAATATTCTTTATCTCCCCAACAGAGTTCAAACTCTTTTACAATGATCCTACGATGGTCCGCTCGACTTTGATCTCTCAGTGCATGGTATTTTTATTTACATGTTTGCATTTTCTATTTAATTTCTCTTGGACAGACTCAATGGGTGTCTACAAATCTTTGACGTTACCCGTACCAGTTCAATGGTGCTCCGCGTGCCGTCAAAGTGAGACTACTGTAGACACCACAATCTGGGTCTCTCAATTGATTTTACTTCATTTTTCGGTTTCTTATTTCCCCAATGATGAATCGGATAAAAAATAGTCTTGAGTGCGAAAAGGATTTGGACTTTGAATGTTTGGAACCCCTTTTGAACCTTAAACCCTAAAACCTTTAATCCTAGCCAAGGTTTGACTCAAGTGGAACCAGCGCGCGCTGGTCAACTTACTAGGTGTTGGTCAAAGGTCAAAGTTTGACCATTGACTAGTGTGGTGGTAGGTTTGACACGTGTGCACCAATCAACACCTGTCCCTTTCACCTTTTTGCTAGCCGAATTTTGTGATGATCAGGGGTCGATTACACTCATAAAGCCCTGATTTCCTCGCCTGAATAGTATTTAAGCAGGTTTGGGGTGCCTCCCCACACAACCACTCCTATCACCTTTTAGGAAGCCTCCTCCCCCAAGCAACCACAACTAGCCTTGTTGGCTGGTTGTATGACCTTGTTTGCCACCTTCCAACGCCCCCTTTAAATATCCCCATTCCTCTCCATTCAAAGAGTTAAAAAAATCACAATTTCTCAATTTCAAAGTTAATAATTTCCAAGAAAAAATCATCACATACAAGCCCTAGCCCTCTTATTTCCAAATTTATATTCCACATTACTATTCAAACACCAATTACATCCATTTTCATCCATCAAATTCCAAAGTTCAAATCCATTTCCAAACACCCAATCAAAGGTATAAAACTTATAGTTTTCCTATTTTGATCCCTGAGGGGGGCTGGCAGGGCCAAGGTTGGTAATCTATACCGATCCTAGTCCTAATGCTAGCAAGGATACAAGATCTGTTGGTCATTCACACCTAGGCCTGCGGGCGCCGGTCTCATATAAGCGCACGCCAAACCTTGGCTGTATGTATAGACCTGCGCGGGGATAGGGGTGCTGGTTTTTTATATTTTTCATAGTATCTAGATCACCTTTGATGTACGTTTAAACCTGTTTAAAGTTTCATGTGATAAAACTGTTAGTTTTAATTCAGCATGTCTATCTGTTTAAGTTGGAATACCCCTGGGTTATTTCTGAACATGTCTCAGAGCCCAGGCATGCAACACCAATTACTGGAAATCTAGTCAGAACAAGCGCGCGCCTGTCCTTGACCTGCACGCGCTGGTGTAATCTGATTTCCAGTAAATGGCTTTGCATGGGTAACTTGGCCTTTGGCCTGTATTTATTTCCCACACTGTTTATGAGGTGTATTTTATTTAATATATATTCTCTTTGTAATTATATAGTCTCCTTATATATATAAACTGCTTGGTTTGGTCCTGGGTGAGCACTGGTCATTCTAGAGCCCAGAGGGGGATGAAAATCAATTCTGATGAGAAAAATTAACGCATGCGCATGGATCGGACATAGGCGCATGCAAGTCTGCTTGCATGCGCATAGATCATTGCATGCAAGTTGGTCACTATTCGAGCCAATTTCCGATTGATGCACTATTTTAGTTACTCAGTAATATTTTTATTTTTATCTCATTTACAGTTGTCATGTCATCCTTCCATGCTGTATTATCACATCCTGCAAACTGTTACAGTTTTACCCCTATTTAAATTGTTTTCCCATCCTAATTGGCTAAAAAAATTAATTAATAAAGAAGAATCTCAAACTTTTCACAAAATGCCTAAGTAGAGACCGATCTCTCGATTGGGCGAGAAAGGTGCCTTAAAAGCCTTCTTCTCTTGTAACCTGGCTCCCAAACCCAGATATGGTTATGACGAACTGGTACCTTCACTCTTTTTTTTCAAATCAATAGCGTAGAACGCGCTTCAAGTTTGGTTCCTTGGGTGTCGGACCTTCAAACCCAAGTGGTGACTTTGAATTGAGCGCTCGTCCCATTAAGCACTCCTTCGATCCCGGGCCATGCTACTAGAAAACAGAATTTCTAAGGGCATGTTGCCCACATTGGATGCTCCAGGTAGAGGTATAGCCAACTCATTGTTTCTCTCTCCGTTTATAGTGAATTCTCTTGCTCTTTTCCACGTGGAGTACGTTCTTGCTTTGTGCCTGAGCGAAACCATGTATATCTATGTGTTCTTGTTTATTGCTTGTTGATTTGTTATATTCTCAATTTTGTTTTCGGCTCAACATGATCCTGGTAATCCATCGAGACTTCATTGTGAATGCATCTTGTATGATTATTTCTAGTACAATCTGTCTAGATTTCATAGTGAGTGCATGTATTAGTTAATTCTAGACTTCTAGTCCGACCTAGCTTTCTACTTACTGTAATCTGGCAAGATTTCTTCAAAATGGAATGAGACTTTTGTAGCAGTTAGTAATTTATTTCAAGAAAAGTCAAATCTTTTGTAATCTGTCCGGATTTCGCTTCGAATAAAACTTTCCCTGCATAGGTCTATTTTTTACGAAGAATCGTATAGGATATACTAATACTTTGTATAGCCTACATTATAAAAAATTGATGCAATTCTTTTTTCCTTTCATTTTTGTAAAGAAAAAGGCATGCATTTAATTAAGATATACTGTATATTTTGTTAACTTTTTTTATGCATTCGAAGACGTACTAATTGTTTGACAAACTATATAAATAGACCCAATGGGCGATTGGAGTCCACATATTTTTCCATCAACACACCTCTTCTTCTGGTATAGCTCTAACATATGTGCGGTATGAGTTTAAATTAATCTCATCCATTCTCTCATTTAAACATTTTTTGCCCTGTTTATTTGCTTTAATTTGAAAACTCTATTATCTTCCTTGATAATTTTTTTTTTCCTAGAAGACATAACATCATACATTGCCTCTTAGGGGGTTAGAGGAGCAAGTCGAATGCCTGACATGAACCAAGACTTTTAACGTTGTTCATCACGAGTTTGTGTTTGTGTGTTCGTTCTCCATTTGAAAAATTACCACTATAATGATACTCCAATATCATATGCATGTGACGATGTTTGTGTTTGTGTATTCGTTCCTTGTAGCTCGTTGTAGGCTGCAAGAGCATTGTTATTGTATTGGCATTATTAAAAGGCCAGGATAAGAACTAGTTTAATTAGATCCTCAGTCGGATCTATGTAAGATGCTCCAAGCTAATTTGAATCTTCTGCAAAGCTTCACGCAATAGAAGAACAATCATACCCATTTCTCTAGCTAATATCATATGCATATAAGGTCATTTTCTTTAATTATATGCAACGAACGTACTTGATGTCACATCACATGCAGTCTAACTTTTCTTCCAGTTTTCAGACCAATACATGGATTTGCAAGTCATTCTAGTACTTCTCTTTATTTCTTCTCTTCTTGTGTGCCACAACGGCGTCAAAGGAGGCACGGGTTTATCTGAAAAAGAATATTTGGAGTTAGAGAAGCAAATTGAGCTTTTGAACAAGCCAGCTGTCAAAACGATACATGTGAGCTCAAAATAATCCTAAGTTTTGACTAATGAAAACTCTCTTTTATTCAAGATATGAAAATTAACGAGGGATTTCAATGCTAATAGAGTGACTATGGAGATATAATCGATTGTGTGGATTTCTACAAACAACCTGCCTTCGATCATCATTTATTGAAGAACCACACATTCCACTATAAGGTTTTGTAGTCTACACGTATTCATGTTCGATATATCTCTAGCGTAAGACTAGATTAATTACTTATTTATCTCAATTGACTTGAAATGCAGATGAAACCTACTTCATCAACTAGTAAAGCAAGAGATGAAGTTGCATTAAATGGTACTAAACCCACAAGTATGGCGGGCCTAAGAGGCGGAGGCTGCCCTCTTGGAACAGTCCCTATAAGAAGAGTCACTAGGGAAGATCTCATCAGAGAGAAACTGGCTTCAAAAACAATATCCTTGGAAGAAAACAGGCCTGGTACTCATGTAAGTTATTTGTAGTTATTTTGCAGGGAACGACTTTGGTGTCCCCGGTCATTTTGGGGACACCGTAACGTTTGGCAAACAAAACCATTATGAGCATAACCAAAACCCATTACAAGCATAACAGACCCATAACAAGGCATAACCAAAACCATAGCAAGGCATAACTTATTTGTTATGCCTTAGTTGGGTTTGGTTACGCTTTGATTGGTTTTTTGGATATTTCTTGATTATACCTTATTTGGATTTTGTTATGCTTATAATGGATTTAGTTATGTTAATAATGGTAAAATTATGCCAAAAATTATGGTGTCCCCAAAATGACCGGGGACACCATAGCATCATCCCTATTTTGCATGGTCTATAGTAATGCCGATTTTTTGCCTTTTTCTTGCCTCTACGTTTCAAATCTCCATTTAGAGTAGTCCAAATGCCCATGTGTTTCTTCTGTCCACAAATATTTTTGGTAATCAAGCTGAGTAAACCACTACCAAAATATCTATTAACAAATCTACAAGTACTTAATGAAATTGATAGTTTTATCGTTAAACCATTATAGACTCAATTAAAGTCATACAAACTTGAGTTTTGGTTGCCCAAATATTCACCTTGGTCAAGAATTCAAACCACTTTTTAACCTTGAACACTACATGTCTAAAACCTATTAACAACAATTTCATAAAAACGTACATGCGCATGCACATTGATACGTGAGAACTATCCCAACATCCACACAAATTTGGTGAAGGTACTTAATTCAAATGAAATACGGCTACCATAATGTGTTTTGTTTGATATTGTGGCTCAGTATGCTATAATTCGGACAAGAGTTACAAGGAAGAAGTTCAGTGGAGCTGGAGCATATATTACTTTACACCGTCCACATGTTAATGGTGGTCAATATAGTGCAGCAAGAGTGAAGATTCAAAATGGTCCTGATAGCATAGAATCTGGCTGGAGGGTTAGTCTTTTGGCCTTCAATTATTTTGATTCCTCAATTTGATTGATATATTTTTATTTTTTTATATATATTGACTGTCTTACATTTTCACTTCTTTTTTTTAAGTTCAAGGTCAAGACGTCTCTCAACATATTTTGTGAAATTTCATGTGGCACATATTAAATCCTAACTACAAAGCTGTAACCTGAGTGCAAAATAGTTGGTTTTCTAATATTTCTAGTCCTTGGCAATACTTGCACAAAAGCTCTCCAATAATGAAGTAGATTGCCGATCAAAAAATAGTAATGAAAAAGATCCCTTTTTGACTAATTTTTCATTTGTCTCAGGTTGATCCATCCCTCTATGGTGACAGTCTCACTCGAGGATATATACATTTTAAAGCAAGTCTCTCTTTCTTGGAGTGCATTTCCCTTAAATTAGTGTAGGGCATATTTCTTACCCTCATTAGTTGTCCATTCATATTTTGCAACAGGCTGGACAATCTCATTGTTTCAATACTCGATGCCCTGGGTTTGTTATTGTGAGATCAGATGTACAGCTCGATGCCTATTTTCATCCAGTTTCTATTCCTGGAATAGACCCTATTACTACTCCAGTGTACATCATCAGGGTAAAACTATAAACTCTTGAGAGTCGTGCTTGATTTACTACTATTTTTTTTTTTATCTTTATATGGATTGGAGGAGCTACACTTGAGCAATTGGGGTCTATTAACTTGAATGACCTTGAAGTCATTACATCATGCATACAAATTCAGAATATCTATCTTGATTTCATAAATTTTGCATAATGATTCATAATATTTCGACAAAAGTTCATAACACTTGTAAGTTTTTATGTCGATATGAATTTTTTAAGCAAATATTATGAGTTTCTTTACAAATGCTATGAACTTTTATTGAAATTTATGTATTTCATACAAAAAGTATGTTATTGCATTCTTATAAAATAATCTTATGAATTCAAAGTGTTTTGGGGTGAATACTGTATCCAACTATAAATAGGAGTGCGTGTTGTAGAATTTTTCTAGACCACAACATCGAAAGATGTTTGGTGTGCTGATAAACTATTAGTCATTGATTTCTCTAAACTGATAGAAGTTTCCGTGCAAATCTTTGTAATGGTCTACTTCTAGCCCACTTTTATGAGCCAAACTAAGAAGTTTTTTTGGATCGCTTTGCACCATCTTATTAGTTTAGAAATCACAGTTGACCTAACTAGACTTGTCTCAATTTGTTTTATAAACAAATAGAAATGACGGTTTGACGAAAGTCACATTCGTATTTTTACGTACTAAAGGTAAAATGATCGTCCCGAGTGCTGCCTTCTTTGTGTTTTCTTTTGCTCCGTTATGATATCTCGTGTTTAGGGTCCTTTTAATCTTTGTAATTTATTTTTAAAGATTAATAAAATTCTTTTTTGCTATTAAAAAAAGGGAAAATGATCAAACGAGATGGTTTCCAGGTGGCTTCTTATATCGTACTAACATTCATGAAGAAAGTTCTTTGGCTAAGAAGAAACTTGAAGTATAATGCCATTCTTCTATTAGTGTTTACTAAATATTCCTTTTCATTTGTGTGAAAGTATGAAGTTTTTCGACGTAAGATTTTTTCCAAATATTTTGTCAAATTTGACCAAGTTTTATCACTCCACCACGATTCAAAACAGGACAAGCCTAGTGGAAATTGGTGGGTCATACTACGAGAAGAAAACATTGCTGTTGGATTTTGGCCAAAACGCATATTTACCCGGCTAGGAGACTTGGCTAACTATGTTGAATGGGGAGGCGAGACATTTAGTCCACCGGGCACTATTGTACCACCTATGGGCACGGGGTTTTTTCCTCTAAGAGGGTTCATCTCATTAAATGCATACTTCAGGCGGGTTGTAGTCCGTAATGAGTATGGTCAGACAGTGGATGTTGATAACACAGAAGCGTTTGTTGACAATAACAAGTTGTATCGAATCGCGGATAAAGGAGACCAAGGAGATTACTTCGGACGTGTATTCTTATATGGGGGTCCTGGCGGGAAGACCTAAGTTTTCTACTTCAATAATCTATTAGCTGGAAGTATCTAATTCTACTCCCAGCCTATTGTCCCAAGAATAAATGATCAAGATCACAAATGAAATAACAGAAAAAGAAAAGAAGAAAGAAGATAGGCTTTAAATATATGGAATTAATAGAAAGAAATGCCAAAATCTTCTCCCTTTTTTTTTGTGAAATCTCTACTAAGCGATACAGTTATATTTAGATCGATGGCGATAATCTGAAATTTATTTTCCTAGGTGTTACAATTTGACATAAAGGATTTGGGTATAGCAGATGTTATTCTAGGAATCAAGATTACTAGAACGTCTGATGGAATCGTCTTGTCTCAAAAGCATTATATTGAGAAAATAATTGAGAGGTTCAACACGTATGACGAATCTATATCCAAAACACCAATAGATCTAACATTTGTACAAGTATACTGGTGAGAGTGTACACCAATTGGAATACTCGCGAATTATAAGCAGTCTAGTGTACTTCATGAATTGTACAAGACCTGACATAGCTCATTCGGTTAGCAAACTGAGTAGGTATACCAATAATCCAGATAAGGATCACTAGGTGGCAATAATCAGGGTTTTGAGATATCCAAAGTTTACCAAAGATTATGGACTACACTATACTCGGTATCCAACGGTACTAGAAGGATATAGTGATGCTAACAGGATATCTGACACCAACGACTCAAAATTGATGCTAACAGGATATCTGACACCAACGACTCAAAATCCACAAGTGGATATGTGTTCACATTAGGTGGTGTAGCTGTGTCTTAGAGGTCCTCTAAGCAGATGTGTATCGCTCGGTCCACGATGGAATCTGAGTTCATGGCTTCAAATAAAGCTAGTGAAGAAGTTGAGTGGCTTCGTCATTTTTTGGAAGATATTCTGAATTGGTCTAAACCTGTGCCAGCTGTCTGCATACATTGTGATAGTTAGTCAGCATATGGCAGAGCATAGAATAATATGTATAACGGTAAGTCTCAACACATACATCGTAGAGATAATACGGTTAGACAACTACTCTCTAATGAGGTTATCACTATTGACTATATAAAGTCAAAGGATAATATCGCGGATCAGCTAACCAAAGGGTTAACAAGAGAGTTAGATGTCCATTCATCGAGGGAAATGGGGCTAAAGCTTAACAATTAAAAGGCTCTATAACGACAACCCAACCTAACTGACTGGAGATCCCAAGATCTAGGTTCAATAGAACAACCGATTGTATGAGACCTAGGAGTAACACTGAGGAGATATCGATCTCTCCAACTCATTCCTATGGTGAAACAGTGATGCCTGCAACGTATCAAGTTAAGCCATGCTTTTAATGATTCTTATACTATGGAAATTGGAAGTGGGGTATAGCAAGAACTCTAAATAAAAATCATCTATGTGAGTGTGAAGTGGGCCGTTTCTATGAGAATTTTGAGGCTGAGTCTAAAGTACTACTCTTTGAAACCATACGATGTTCTAGTGCTAAAATGGACACAATCGTAAGAACCAAATTGTGTCTGGAAAGATCCTGTGTGATTAGTTTTTGTTTCTTTGTTTACACAAATGACTGAACAGTTCAAGATATCATGTTCACTGGTTAGCTAGTAAATTCGATAGTAACTCACAAGGGGAGGTTCAAAGCTAAAAGCTATCTTACTCTACACAAAAAATTGCCTATTGTACTCTCACTACATCTGCATTTTACATTACATTATTTATCCAACCAATTTTATTCATGTGGGTAAATGTTGGATAAAAGGAAATTTTAATTATTAAATTATAACCATTTGGAAGTGAATAAAAATTGACTCCAAAATAATCAAATGATATTTGATTGAAGTTGGAAAGGACTCATGTTAGAGGGAAACAAAGAATATATGGGTTTATATAGTTTAATGGTGGGCCCATTAAACATGTATTCTCGTTTTTTTTGCTTTTTTTCACAGCAAAAAATTTATTAGGAAAACTTGATTAGGGTATATCCAGTGGGGGAGAGAGGAGGGGATCCAAGCAAAAATTGAAAAACGGGCCGAGGTGCAAACACCTAGAGGCAAAGCCCATCAACACCCTATGGGCCTCAAAATGCCCAGATTGTTACAACATTAGGATCAAACAATCTGAAAACATCAATGTCAATATTAAATTTTCCCTAATCAGAGTCTGAATGGCCAAGATACGCTCAACAGAAGTTACACAATTAAAGCAGAAATTACAGTTTCCAGCAAAACAGTCTGCATTCGAAAGCTCATTAAAAATCACTTACTCAATATTTTCCAATGATTCCAATACCAAAACATCACCAATTGATCAATGTTTAAGACTCATGAGGACCCATAGTCAGTAAGTACATTTAACTATGATAAAATTGATGAAGAACACAGCTCCAAAAGCTGCCTAGATTTCCAGAGTTACCAAACCATTAATTTCGGAACAAAAACTGATTTTGCCTAGAAGGACATAAGGCACAAACCTTACATATTCACAAAGGTATGTAAGCCTAGTTTTTGAGTCAAGAAACGATGCGTAAAACCGATACCCGAGCTAGGAGATATGTTCGTTTCTTCAAGACGTGTCGGTGCTGTTAGCACATACACAAATCTGACAGCAGTTTGGTGCATGATTTTTATCTTTTTCCACACTATATATAAAATTCTAAACTTTTTACAGCATAAGCTACACACGTAGAGGCATCTATAGTAAAAATACCAGAAAATAACATGGTCAGCATGTCGATGGGAAAAATTTGTCAAAAACAGGACAGATTCAACTTTGCTCAAAATACAATTTTGCATAACCATAAGATGCACAAAATTCCCTGAGATAAAACCCAACTCCAACTTCTAAAACCCTCTCTCATGAATTCAATTCAGTGCTAGCGACATGCCAAGTATGGAATTGAACAATAAAATGATAGATTCAAGTATAGAAGAGCATGAATTACCATACAAAGTCTTCAATTCAACCTAACCCTAATTTTCCCTTTCTTTCTTTCTTTCTTTCTTTCTTTCTTTCTTTCTTCTTCTTCTTCTTCTTCTTCTTCCCTCTCTCTCTCTCTCTCTCAAACGGTGACGATAAGAACAACAAACGGTGACGATAAGAACAACAAAAAAAACAAACATGGAAGATAAAAAGTGTTTCCTAGGAAATTATCCAGTGTGGACATCCCACATAACCCTATCTTTTGTTTTATCGGGCCACAAAAAAAATTTAATACAATGTGTGCAAGTGCATGCATTCTCACGCTCCATCTCATCTCCACCAGTCACATTAACAACTAAATCACGATCGGGCATGTCAATTATGTTTAAGCACATAACTCAATTAAAAATATAAATTATGCTAATTACTAGAGGCGAATGTTACACCTAGATCCGCCTGTACTTGGAGAGTTGTTGAGGAGGCTTGGTGAGCTTGGGAGTTTGGAACAAAGTGTGCGAGACCGAGAAGTTATTTGTCCACGCCAGTCGTCTTTGAATGAGAGGAGGAGAAAAAGGGAGATCGGATGCGAGGAGAAAGTGTCACGACTAGATCTAAGTTAGAAAAGTTTTCCCAGCAGAGTCACCAATTGTGGTACCGTGCTTTCTCTGGTTGAACCCTTTGGGATGGTGGCTAGGTTGATATATCGAACACGGTTGAAACCTGCACTCTTAACACCCGTGTTATTGCCAAATCCGGATCGTGGAGAGTCCAGGATAGGCACTCCGACGGTCAAGTTAGGAGGGAAGATACGCTGTTTAATTTATGAGAGAGAGTCAATTACCTTTCCCTCTAGGCGGATTACTCCTTTTATAGGAAAAGGAAATGTGGAGACCATCCCACGCGTCTACACCACGCACTCGGTGATTGGTTCGTCAATCGTGGTGCCAAATTAGGCCCGCAGTCTAAGGCCTATCATGATCCCCACGATCTATTCCTGCAATATGGGAAACGATGCCACACCACCTGCAATACCTACCTAACTCTTCCTGACTTCCTTTCCAAGTCAGGGAGCAAGGATGGCTCGGTAGTTGTCAGTTCTGCCGATCGAAATAGCCCTGCTATATTCAGACCTTTGTAGAGTTGCTAATTACTCCAGCGGGATGCTGCTAAACAGGGAGTTGTAACCAACTATCCAATACCCAGATCCATGGTGAACAATCTTGGTCCAACAGTATTGGTCCGGTAGAGGCATACAGAACACTGTGCACCGCCGGTCCATAAAACCCTTAAGTCCATGGATCTGTCTAGTCACTGTGATGCAGCCATCTTCTGGTTCACTTCGTCGAGCCATTGCCACCACACCCAAGAGCACTGGTGTGGGGCCGGGACTAATTTGCTTTAAGGATATAGTATTATTATTTACAAAAATACTAGCATCGATTGCCAATTTCCGAACGCCTGAAATTGGCCCAATAAGTTTCCTAATCTTGACAACTTTTTGTACATGTGTTGCAATCTATTTTTCCAATGATGAATGAATTCTGGTTCCAACACAAGGAAGATAAGCCGAATGGGGGGAAGCTAGAGGCAATGAAAACATGAAAAACACAACCCGTCCATTGTATTTTATTTTTCTAAAGGGAGAATGCTTATAGCCAAGGAAGTTATTCAAAAGATTGATGGAAAGTTATGTCTAGATTAATGGGCATCCCTGTATGGTCAGAGTCGTAGAAGAGGATAGTGCCATTAGAGCCTAATGAATCAGCTTTTGTCTTTAGCTCCGACCGAACTTGCAAAACAAAGCAAGAGCTCGAGTTATCGGTGTAGTGGCATGCCAACCACCCTCCAATACTTAAGTCAGAGGAGTATTTGCTATATGGAGAGAGAATTGAGATTCTCGATTATGGGTTGCGTACCTTTTATTGGAGTTCTACTGTCATATTTATAGGCATTTTGATAGGAGGTTGAGTCCTTGCAGAACTATATCTCGTAGATTCCGGATTACCTCTTTGAGGAGTGTGGAGTCCTGCCTTAGCTAGGAATCCATGGGTGTCTTACCTTAGCTAGGAATCCTTATCCGTTTTTGATAATGTGTATCATTGGCATTTTATGCTTATCTTATCATCATCATTCCTTTATCCCTTCGAGAGTAACCGGTGGGAGCTTAGTAAACCAAGCTCGGGCACTTCCTTTGAGAGTAACCGGGAATGCCCGACACATTACTTCGTCTGGTATTGCTTGTAGATGCATCAAAGATTTATAAGTTTTCAAATGATCCAATGGGTCTGTGGAGCCATTGAATGTATCTAACTGGGGCATCTTAAACTTCCTTGGAAGAGGCAGCCCTATGACTTCGGGAGTAAAAGGTGAATCCGTATTCTGCACTAACTCTTCTATCGTAGTTGGAGTTTGTGCTTTGATATGTTTCATTTACCCTTCAATCTGGTCTTGCATCTTGAGCAATGCCTCTTTTTCGTGGGGCGGCTTTTTTGGGGTGGTTTGCCATACTTTCTTTGATTTTGGCTTTCTTTCTCACTGGATTCGCCTTCTTCCCTATCATCCTCTTATTCATGCCGACTGTGTCACAAGTTTAGGATGTTTGGCTCAGAGATTTGCTTTTGCAAATCTGCGTTTTTCTGCATCGCTGTTTGTAACCCTTGTGTTAATGTTTTTATCTGCTCTTGCATCTGAGCAAACGCTTTCGGGGTCATCTGATCACCTTTAGTTTTGTTTGCTGTGGCGGCCTCGGCCACTTCTGGCGCCTTAGAGGCCTTTTCGGCAGCAGCAGCGGCAGAGGCCTTAGCAGCTTTTGCTGCCTTGACTATCTCAGCGGCCTTGGTAGCCTTGGCTACAGCGGCGGCCTTCGTGGCGTCATTGACACCTATTTGTGGGGGGGTCTAAAGCCATTATTGTTCTACTTGATCACGTCTCTACCAAACAAAACTGTTCACCGTAAGGAAAAAGTCGCTTCCCACAAACGGCGCCAATTGATGAATCAGCTTTTATCATTAGCTCTGACCTAAACCTACAAAACAAAGCAAGAGCTCGAGTCACCGATGTGGTAGCATGCCAACCACCCTCTGATGCCTAAGTCAGAAGAGTATTTGCTATATGGTGAGAGAATTGAGATTCTCGATTATGGGTTGTATACCAAGGAGTTCTACTATCATATTTATAGGCATTTTGATAGGAGGTTGAGTCCTTATAGGACTGTATCTCGTAGATTCCGGATTACCTCTTTGAGGAGTGTGGAGTCCTGCCTTGGCTAGGAATCCATGGGCATCATGTCTTAGCTAGGAATCTCTACCCGTCTTTGATCATGTATATCATTGGCATTTTATACTTATCTTATTGTCATCATTCCTTTATCCCTTAGGATTTTGGTTTCTTAGCGTGGTATCTTTATTGGAATAAGTATTTTCTGTGGATAATATTATGGATATTATCCTCCTCGTTATAGCTAGAGGCCGAAGCTGGTCCTTGGACCTTTTGCCAGCTTCGTCAAAAGGACGAAGCTAGCAAATCCTGACTTTGTTCTAGGTAGGTTCCCAGAGAGGTCCTGGTGAGGTTAGCTTATACTCCTCAGGACCGTAGTTCTCATAGTGTTGAGCTCCTTAGGTCTATCCTACTTATCAAAGCCGCTACTCAAGTTCCAAATGATGCTTCAGTCTCAACTGTGGGAGATGATGATATGGAAGCCAGCAATGCATCGCCACCCAATGATAGGTTGTATGATGGAGCTGACGAAACGAGGATTTATTCAACGCGGGGGCCGAATTATGAGCAATAACTTTTGAAATTTTAAGATTCGGGAATCTAATAGTTTATTTGATTTGGGTTTTGGGAAGATTCTTTTTGGTAATGAGTGGGGAGAGATAAAAAGAAAAATGAGAGAAATAATTGAAGGGAAAACTGATTGAAGACCGTGTGTAAAGAGAGAGGGGTTGGATTTTGGGACCCAAAATGAATATAGTCTAAAGCATTTAAATGTTTAAATAACACCCGATACAAAAAACAATATAGAGTGGCTCTTAACAAACAAAAAACAACTAATATATCCTAATATTTTAAAAATAAATAGTGGAATGTATGTGGTGCATCCCTTATACTCCCATGCAAATTGGAAGGGTGCGATTCCTGAAAGCACCCATCCCCTTTTCAAATTCCCTAGGATAGAGTAGATTATGTTTAACGAATAACAAGAAAATTATTATTTTTATAACCCAAAACTACTCGGGGGCCGTGGCCCCAATAAGCCCTTACATAGTTCCCTCTCTACAATGCAGACTCAGCTATGGAAAGGAGAAATGTTGGCAATTCAAATTTACCTTAGGAATATGGGAAGCTCATGGAGAAGAAATTCAATCCAACCCCTTACAAGTTGCAGAGTGAGTTTAGTTGCAGAGTGTGAGTTTATTGCAAGGATAAAGTCAAGCCCATATTGAGCAGGATTCAACTTCTCATCTTTCTAGTCATCAAGCAAGGATAAGGCACAGTTGGTGGAAAATCCTCCTCCAATTGATAGGATCCAATTGTCTTTGGACCACAATCCAGCTCATAATGTTACGGGTAATGGTAAAGTAAAATGGAAGCGATCGAAAATCAATTGAAGACGTGTTGGGCATTCCTAAATTCAAGTAGAGGGGAGGCAGAAAATAGCAAAATTGTGTTGTGTTAACTAGGATCGACAATGGTGGCAGCTGCCCTATTATTTGAAGACGCTAGCAATAATGCCACGTGCAATGCACGATTATGATGCTCGTTAATTTTAGAGTTAGGTTCCGGTGAGGGATCCCTCATTTTAAAAAAATGAGGGACTTCCATTCCCGATTGAATTTCGATGATCCGAGCCGCTCAAAGTGATCAGAACGTGATTTTAAGGGTCCCTGCGAGAAATCAGCAAAAAAAATGACCAGGAAGGGCTTCATCCGAGCAGTTTTCATTGAACGGTTCAAAAAAATTTGCTCGGATGAAGCCCTTTCCGGTCATTTTTTTTGCTGATTCCTCGCGGGGACCCTTAAAATCACATTCTGCACACATTGAACGGTTCG
>BPLS01027269.1:28254-53408 GCA_019656275.1 Rhododendron kiyosumense
TATATATATATATATTGTGTTTTTGTTAGTTAAATTAGAATAATGCTGAAGAGATTATGGTTGTTAAAAATTGAAATGTATAGCGCATTACAATAATTTGCGCATACAGAGTTATTGGATGTGGTGAACAGGCAACATTAAGTTCCCTTGCTTATTGATCTGCAAACGTTGGTACGATTTAGGGGCCGTTCCAGATTTCCTTCTGTTTTGAAAAATTCTTTTTCTGGTCATGAACAGTAAAAGAAACGAAAGTTTGTTCCACTTTCCCTTAAAAACTTCTTCTTTTTAAAACTTATTATTGACGTAATGACCATATTACCCCTCGAACTTATTCAATTTTCCCAAACACCCTCTTTCTCCCTCCCCTTCTTCCACGCACAACCAGAGGAGACTACCTCTCTCTCTCTCTCTAGAACACTCTGATGGCGCCCAAGGCAGAGAAGAAGCCAGCGGAGGAGATGAGGACCGCGGTGGCCGAGAAGGCCCCGACGGAGAAGAAGCCCAAGGCCTGGAAGAAGCTTCCCAAGGATGCCTCCGCGCGCGGCGGCCGGAGACAAGAAGAAGATGAGGTCGAAGAAGAGAGTGGAGACGTACAAGATCTACATCTTCAAGGTGCTGAAGCAGGTGCACCCCGACATCGGGATCTCGAGCAAGGCCATGGGGATCATGAACAGCTTCATCAACAATATCTTCGAGAAGCTCGCCCAGGAGGTGTTGAGGCTGGCGAGGTACAGTAAGAAGCCGACGATTACGTCCGGGGAGATCCAGGGAGATGAGGGAGGGCTCAATGGCGGCTGATTTGCTTCTGTTGTGGTCAACACTTAAGCCGTAGGAGAGAAAAATGGGGCAAGGACAGTATTGTCATTTCACTAGGGGACTGTGGGGACCTTCGACCAAAACGACGTCGTTTTGGCTGAAGATTTTTTAAAAAAATGGAAGGCTCCAGATCTGGAATCAGCCTTCTTTTTGGACCCAAAAAAAACCACTTTTTCTGAAACTGGAACACCTCCTTAATAATTACATAGATTAGAAGTTTAAGTTTGGTAGGGAAGGAAAATATTACAAAGATAAGAAGTCTATTAGTTTGCTAACTCTAATATATGATACAATTTTGCTGATAATTTTGTGTACCTTCAAGCAGGAAGCTGAAGCCATGCGAAATAGCTTAGAGGTTAAAGAGTATGAATCAGTTGCGTTGGAGGAAAAGCTTGACGCAAGGGAATGAGTAATTTTTTGCAAATTATCCAGTGTATAAACATACACTTTTCGATGACATTAAAGTAGCTACAGTGATGATGTTTACTGGTTACGTCTATATATGTGCGCATATCTTAATGCACGTACAATTCAACCCCGTGTGAATTTTAGAACCTGGTTGAGTTACTACACCAAAAAGTGAATAATTGGTGACGAAATTTTTTTTCCTCGCTTATTGTGCTTTCGATGATGAAATTTTTTGTCATCAATTATTCCTTTTGGTGACGAAATTTTTTGTCACCAATATAAGAAATCGGTGACGAAATTTTTCGTTGCAAAAGATGTTTTCATATAGGAAAATAAATTCTTCTTTCTTGCTCCTGCTAGGTTTCGAACCCGAGTCCATAGAGTTTTTTGCGCAAGCTCCAACCAACTACACTCACACACTTTGCAATAATTATGTGAAATATCTAATGTTTAACACGAAAATATATTTCAAATGTAATTTTGAACCTTTAAACATTAAAATTAGCAATTTTGATAAAACATGAAAGTTGTAGGCAATTGAGTTATTGTTCAAACCCAATTTGAATTATCTCAATCAGAGATTTTAGTAAAGAGTTATGTCCGAAATAAATTTAGTGACAAAGCGCAATTCATATATTTCGTCACGAAAGGTACCCATTTGACGACAAAATATATTTTTCGTTGCTGAAAGCATTAAAATAGTGACGAAATTATTTTTCGTCACCAAAGTTAGGCATTTGGTGACGGAAAAAAATATTTCGTTACTAAATTGCTCTCATTTGGCGACGAAATATATTTTTTGTCACCAAATGACTATCTTTGGCAACGTCACCTTTTTTAAGCTTTCAGCAACGAAAAATGTATTTTGTCGCCAAATGGGTACCTTTGGTGACGAAAATATTTTTTTCGTCGCTAAACAAGTATAATTGGTGACGAAATTATTTCGTCAAGAAAATTGTCAAAACAATGACGAATTTATTTTTTCGTCACCAAATATACTCATTTTGTGACAGAATTAAATTTCGTCGCCACTTTTTCGTCACCAATTTCCATTTTTCTTATAGTGATGCATCAGTAATGTAGCACATGTTCAACCTTGAATCTCAGAATTAATGGTGCACAAGTTGAACATCAAGACCTGGAAGAACAAAGATCATTTCATCATTCATTTTGGACAACATAGAAAGCTCAATCCAACCGCAAAGTACAAAATGAAAAAACCTTTTTTTTTTTTTATAACCGAGAAACAGCCTTACAGTCAAGTCACAATTGGACCTGACTGCGCAACACAAACCTCGAGGGGAGTGCAAAATGAAAAACCTAATTACTTAGAGAAGCCAACTTCCGATACCAGAACATCATCAATTGAAAACCTTCTAAACCATGGTTTTATATCAATTATGATTTTCCAATTGTAGAATACATGCATAGTCGGAAAAATAGATCAAGAACTGTAATAAAACCTACTTAATAAAGCATCAAAATACCTGTATTGCATTTGAGTTTCCAAAATTGCTTCCTCAAATGAGATTGCATTTGAACTCTGTTTCAGTTTTCATGAAATTTCTCAGCAACCAAATACAATCATAATCAGATTCTTCTCCTCCTAAACCCTATAGAATTCACTGGGACCCAATCCAATAAAAGACTATTAAATCCAGCCTAATTCAACTATTTGAGTAAACTTGAGGTGAATTTTCATTGCCGTATAAAATAACCCAAACACGGAACCCTGAACTTAAAGATTTGTTGTCTGTGCACCATTTAATTCGCTTTGATCAGCAAACACCAAAAATTCACAACTTTAGTATGAGAATCTTAACCCTACTCAAATCTGAAATTGCAAAGAAATTTTTAGAAACTTAATTTCAGATTTCATGTACTTCATCCAACAACCATCAATTCTTTAAAATTGAACATTTCAAATATGGGGAATTGGAAAGAGAACTTGTCTAACTCCCACGGAACATCACCACAAGCATCCGATCACCCTCCTTATCTTCATAAGTAAGCACATACTCAGAGCCATGGAGAAGATCCTTTTAAGTGACTTCACTAAGTCCATAATAACCGCACTGCCCTGATTTCAGATTCATGCACAAAACTCAAATTAACACCCAGCACAATGACACAACAATATCTAAATACATAAAATCTGTCAACACGTAACCCTATCATGATGATAGGCGTGTAAATGTTCACATTAGCGCCCCTAATTCATCTTTGTTAAGTCTTATTTATATTATTATTCGGTACTTAATGCTTAATTTGTGTATTGTAGGTATTTATAGGATTTGATAAAAGAATATGCAAAATGAAAATATTGATATTTTAGCCACTGAAATTTAATTGGTGCAAAGCTAGTCCGAAATTAAAGAGTACGAGATTTGATGAGGCCTAAACCTAAGCCAATTCTCGGCAATGGGCATGGCCCACCATACTTGGAGTTAACCTTGTTCTTCTAAATATGCCATTGGCTTTCCCGCCAAAAATGAGCCAAACAAACCCACAAAAATACAAAAATAAGCCAGTAAGCCACTTGTTTCGTCTTTATTCAAAAAAAATTGGATTTCGGTCAAAAAATTTTACTTTTTAGATTCCTCTCGTCGTGAGGATGCAATAATCCCCAAACAATTGACAATAAGCCAAGTGATGTGAAAATTTTTTGAATAAGGACAAAAAATAAGCCAAAGTGACTTATTTGTCCGAACACCCTTTAGTCTTGGAGCCCACTCGGAGGAAAAATGAGTCGGCTGGGAGTAAAATAAAAAAAGAAAATAGGGCTGCCAAAGGGTTGACTTCGGAAAGGGTTACGGACGAAAAAAAACAGCGAATAAAAGGAAGGAAAGAGGCTGCTGTGAAACGAATTCGGAATCACGCTATCAGAGGGAGAAAAAAAAAAGACCAAAGACCGAGGGCTACAGAGAACAAGGCGCTGGGATATCTTTTTGGATTCCCTCGTAGAGTAAAAATGAAGAACAGAGGCTATGATCAGGAGGATTTGGTTTCGAATATTGGTTGTTTTTCTTCCGAGTTTTCTTCTTTGAAATTTTCAACTTTTTGTTCAAGTATTTAAGTATTCCATAACTAGTTTCAATTTTTGTTTTTTATTAAAGTTGTTCATTGGTATTCAATTAGTTGTCATCTCCCGTTTGTTTTCTTTCTCCTGTAAAAAAAAGTATAATTAATTCTAGGGTTTTATTCCTTTTATTTTTAATGATGAGTGAGTAGTTTTTCTGAAGTTTGGTCGTTGAGTGAAGGCGCGCCGCGACCCAATTAGGATACGTCTCACAATTTTTTCGTACATTAATTTAATTAAATAATTTTAGTTGGTAAAAACTATGTCCGTTGGACGAATCCGAGGCATTGCCGGGACTCATGTGAACGGGAATGGACAAAACCTGTTCACTGCTGTGTACGGGACGGGACCGGCAACCTTAAGATTCGCATCCTTCGGAGTTTCCAATGCTCCCTAAAATTTAACCGTTTTTAGAACATTGAAAAGCAAGTGGATTCTGATTGAGTAGCAAGCGCTAGAATTCCTACCACCATATTCTAAGTCCAACATTTGCTAGGTTGAAATAACCCTGCAATCAGACCCAACGAATGTGAAAAAAATCTGTTGTGAGCCAAACAACTTGTATCTTCTGTATTCACCATTTTCAATCTCCGAATAACCGTCGAATGGTATTACAATCGAAGAAACATACATACATCGATCTTATGCCCCATTGAACTTCACATACTATGTTAATTATTACAATCACAAAAAATCATTATGGCATCCAATAAATAACACATGCTACGTTAATTATTACAACCACGAAAAATAATCGTGGTATCCAATAAATAACAATAACTACGAAAAAATTATCATGGGATCTAATCACACAAAATCAACAAAAAATGATGTGACCACAATAGTTGAGTAAGAATGTTGCAAAATAAGGGTTAGCACAATTCTACGTTCTACCCTCTATAACCTACGGACAACATGGTCTGTTTAATCAATATGCGTGATTACAGCCTGGCTCTGATACTACTGTTAGGAAACCGAATCCCCAAGACCAAGTAATGACGCGAACAGATTAGATAACAAAAAAATTGTAAAAAATCCTACAATGCGGAATTAGGGTTTTACCACAACTCCCGTGTTATGAACGCTGGATGAACTTGTTACAGCACTTTTTGTATGCTACAAATACTGCTCGATTGTACCTTACAATCTTCTGCCATATTCCCTTATACCTCGAATCACATACTCGTTTGTGAAAACCCTACGTGATTGTGTGTTCTCTCTCATAGCCCACTTTTTTGATCTCTCAAAAATATGTCATTGACCTAATGAACAAAGCGGTATATTTATAGGGTTAGGGCAGGGACCTAAAGATAAATAAATCTGGGCTCCTTATGTAAATAAGAAATCTTAATTCCACCAGAATTCTATTTCTTATCATACAAATTACAATTCACCCCACTACAGAATTGTAATTGCACCCCATCCTTATCTCAATTATATTTCGAACTCCATGTTATTAAATACTTATTAATCTCCCACGTTAAGATCACAGATACCCATTAATTAAAATAAATTACTAACAGATATAGAGAAAGAGACCTTGGCGGTGGGTGGTGTAGTTTTTGACGTCCCGGTCTCCGTGGTCTGGACCAAGGCCAAAACATATTTTTTTGGTCCGGACCAAGACAGATTACTATATTAGCAATTTTTTTTTAGGGTTTTTTGCATATAGGATTTCATTCATAGCAGCTTTTCTGTGAGAGGCAAAGAAAGGAACTCTGAGAGATCTCATCTGTAGCCTTTGGGCATCCGATTACTTCCATATAGTGAAACCCTAGATCGTCTGATTGCCCGTGGAGTAAGTATTCATTACCGAACCGCGTATATCTCTGTGTTCTCTGTGATTGCTCTTCCTCTCTCTTTCTCTCTCTCTCTCTCTCTCTCTCTCTTTTCTGTGGTTTGTTCAATTACATAGCAAATAATCACATTTGTTTCTGTGTTTGTTAATGCTTTCGCACAACAAACTGGTATCAGAGCTCTAGGTTTTCAATCTAGGGTTTGTTTCTGGTGATTTTTGCTTTGTTATTAAAGAACGATGTCTAAAGAATCCGGTAAATCTGAGAAAATTCCAAAAGATGGAGGATCCACCAAAACTGAATCGAGTTATCGGCCTGGGGCTTCGAGGCCGATTATGTCGAGTGCAAAGTTTGACGTGGAAAAATTTGATGGCAAAAATAACTTCGGTACGTGGCAGTGCGAAGTTATGGATGTTCTTATTCAACAGGAGTTGGATTTTACTTTGGAAGACAAGCTTGAGGACCTTGATGCAAGGGATTGGGATCGGATCAACCACCAAGCGTGCGGTTTTATCAGGATGTGTATTGCCAAGGATTAGAAGTATTTTGTTATGCGGGAAACGAATGCGAAGGTCCTATGGAAAAAGCTCAAGGACAAGTACATGACCAAGAACGTGGAGAATCGCCTTTATCTGAAGAAGAAACTCTTCAGATTTCAATATCGTTCAGGTATATTGATGACCGAGCACTTGAATGATTATAATAAAATACTTGCTGATTTGTTGAATCTAGATATTGAGATTCGAGATGAGGATAAAGCCCTGCTATTATTAAATTCCTTGCCCAAAGATTATGACCATCTGTCTACCACTTTAATGTATGGGAAGGATACCATTAAATTTGATGATGTCTCCAATGCTCTTGTGAATAATGAGTATCCCAAGAGGGATATGCAGGCACATGGATATTCTGGAGAAACCTTATCTGTCAGGGGTAGGTCTGAAAATAGGAAGAATAGCGGTAATCGGGGTCGCTCCAAGTCTAAGGGGAGAGGGACCTCAACATCTGGTAGAGTTGCTAAAGATAAACGCGCCTATTGTCGTGAGAAGGGCCATTGGAAGAAAGATTGTCCCAAGAAAAGGAGCAATGATAGTTCTAAGGCCAACATAATACATTCTGATGAAGATGATGATTCTAATTTAGCTTTGTTGGGTTCATCACTAATTTGTCAGTCTAATCAGTGGATTATGGATTCTGGCTGTACCTACCATATGTGTCCTAATAAGGAGTGGTTTTCCAGCATTGACATGGTTTATGGTGGAGCAATTTTTATGGGCAATGATCACACCTGTAATACCATCGGGGTAGGAAAGATCAAGTTGAAGCTACATGATGGGTCCGTCCGTATTTTGTCTGATGTTCGGTATGTACCGGACCTAAAGAAGAATCTGATATCGCTGGGTACTTTAAACTCCACAGGTTACCGGATTACCATTAAAGGTGGGGCTCTAAAGGTTTCGAAAGGTGCTATGGTTGTGATGACGGGCATTCGACAGAACAATTTGTATTACCTGCAGGGTAGTGCAGTTGTAGGTGGGTCAACTGCCGTTTGTAGCAACATCGGGGAGAATGATTCGGACACTACCAGACTGTGGCACATGCGTTTAGGTCATGCTGGCGAGAAGGCCATGCAAGGCCTGCTGAAGCAGAACTTGTTGAAAGGTGCCAAGACTTGCAAGATGGATTTCTGTGAACGTTGTGTTCTGGGGAAGCAGACTAGAGTCAAGTTCGGCACTACTATTCACCAAACGAAGGGTACACTTGACTACATTCATTCGGATGTCTGGGGGCCAGCTAGGGTTGCTTCTCTTAGTGGTAAGTATTACTTTGTTTCTTTTGTTGATGATTTCTCTCGCCATGTTTGGATTTATATCATGAAACATAAAAATGAGGTGCGTGATATTTTCCTTAAGTGGAAAAAGTTGATTGAGACCTAGACAGGTAGACAAATCAAGCGCCTCAGATCAAACAATGGGGGAGAGTATCGATCTGATCCTCTTCGATATTTGTAAAAAATTTGGTATAGCGCGACACTTTACGGTGAGAGGCACACAACAGCAAAATGGTGTGGCAGAGAGGATGAACCGTACTTTACTGGATAAGGCGCGGTGTATGCTATCGACTTTTGGTTTAGGTAGACAGTACTAGGCTGAAGCAGTGACGTATGCATGTCATTTGGTCAATCCTTTACTATCCGTTGCACTTGAGGGTAAAACGCCATTGGCGGTCTGGTTAGGTAAACCTACATTAGATTATGATTCCTTACATATTTTTGGTTGCCCTGCTTATTATCATGTTAGGGAATCAAAGCTGGATCCTAGAGCCAAGAAGGCATTGTTTTTGGGTTTTATGGAAGGTGTTAAGGGATACAAGTTATGGTGTCTTGATTCAAAGAAGGCGATCATTAGCCGCAATGTGACCTTCAATGAATCTGAGATGATCAAGCCGCCTGTGTAGGTTGTGGGTAATAAAGTTACTCAGAAATAGGTGGAGTTAGAGACCTCGGTGGTTCCTCAAGTTCCGGTTCAGTCAGTTGAGAAAGACAGTGAGGTTGAATCAAATGACAGTGATACAGTTGAGGGTGAAGTTCCAGTAGACAGTTCTTCGCAACAGCAATAGCAGAAAGATTCCATTGCAGTATCTCGACCCAAAAGGGTCATCCGTGTACCTGCAAGGTATGTTGATATGGTTGCCTATGCATTGCCGGTTATAAATGCTGATATTCCGTCCACTTTCAAAGAAGCTATGGGTAGTCCAAAAACTGTGGAGTGGAAGAAAGCAATGGGTGAAGAGATGACTTCTCTTCACAAGAATCAGACATGGGATTTGGTTCCGCTTCTGAAAGGCAAAAAGGAGATTGGTTGCAAATGGGTCTACACCAAGAAGGAAGAGTCAACAAGGAAGGGTGGTATTCGCTTCAAAGCTAGGCTGGTAGCCAAGGGCTATGCACAAAAGGAGGGAATCGACTGCAATGAGGTATTTTCTCCTGTTGTGAAACATGCTTCAATTCGCATTTTGCTAGCTTTGGTAGCTCAGTTTGATTTGGAGTTGGCTCAATTAGATGTTAAAACTACATTCCTACATGGTGATTTGGAAGAAGAGATTTACATGTCTCGACCTGATGGTTTTCGTGTTGCTGGTAAGGAGAAGTTGGTTTGTCAATTACAAAAATCTCTCTACGGGTTAAAACAGTCGCCGCGTCAATGGTATAAACGTTTTGATAGCTTCATATTGAGTCAGAAATACACTCGGAGCCAATTTGATCATTGTGTATATTTCAGAAAACTTGTGGATAAGTCCTTTATTTATTTGCTTTTATATGTCAATGATATGCTGATCGCATATAAAAGTCAGGCGGAGATAGACAGGTTAAAGATTCAGCTGAGTCGGGAATTTGAGATGAAGGACCTCGGGGAGGCATGTAAGATTTTGGGGATAGAGATTACTCGGGATAGGGTGAAGGACACCGTTCACCTAACTCAGCAGCAATATTTGAAGAAGGTGCTTGAGCTGTTCGGTATAGATGGTAGCTCAAAACCGGTGAGCATACCACTGGCTCCCCATTTTAAGCTTAGTGCTTTGCTATCTCTCACTACAGATGAGGAAGGAAAATACATGGCGACCGTTCCTTATGCGAGCTTGGTTGGAAGTCTAATGCACGCCATGGTCTGCACGAGGCCTGATTTGGCACAGGCCGTCAGTATGATTAGTCGTTACCAGCACGATCCTGGTAAGGTGCATTGGCAAGCGACTAAGTGGATTTTACGGTATGTTCTGGGGACCGTGAACTTAGGTTTGAAGTTCGAAAGGTGTGCATCAATTTGTGATCTGGTTTCTGGTTTTGTGGACTCGGATTATGCGGGTGATTTGGATAAGCGTCGTTCAACAACTGGGTATGTGTTTACCATGGCTGGTGAGCCGGTGAGTTGGCGATGTACTTTGCAGTTGATGGTTGCATGTACTGTCCACTGCTGAGGCCGAATATATGGCTTTGACTGAAGTCATAAAGGAGGCGATATTGTTGCATGGGTTGATGGCTGATTTGGGCGTTGCGCAAGATCACGTTGTCGTTCATTGTGACAATCAGAGTGCAATTCATCTTGCGAAGAATCAGGTGCATCATGCTCAGACCAAACATATTGATGTTCGCTTTCACTTTGTTCGTGAGATCATTGATGAGGGGGATATTCTGTTAGAGAAGATTAGTACTGCGAACAATCCGGCTGATATGATGACTAAGGTTGTTACTTGGGTCAAGTTCCAGCGTTGCGTGGACTTGATCCGTATGCAGCAAATCTGAGCACCTTCGGGTGCATGCGCTGTTGGGCGCTCTGATGGCAGTCAGAGCACGATTCGTTTGGGTATTCTGGTTATCTTGTTTTCTGGTTGCTGCATGTTTGGTTTTCTGGTTCATAGTCCAATATCTTGTCAAGGTGGAGATTTGTAATTTTTGGCTTGTTTTTGGACGTCCCGGTCTCCATGGTCCGGACCAAGGCCAAAACAGATTTTTTTGGTCCGGACCAAGACAAATTACTATATAAGCAATTTTTTTAAGGGTTTTTTGCATATAGGTTTTCATTCACAGCAGCTTTTCTGTGAGAGGTAAAGAGAGGAACTCTGAGAGATCTCATCTGTAGCCCTTTAGGCATCAGATTACTTCCGTATAGTGAAATCCTAGATTGCCTGACTGCCCATGGAGTAGGTATTCATTACCGAACCACGTATATCTCTGTGTTCTTTGTGATTGCTCTTCCTCTCTCTCTCTCTTTTCTGTGGTTTGTTCAATTACATAGCAAATAATCACGTCAATTTCTGTATTTGTTAACGCTTCGGCACAACAGGTGGGTTTGGCATCGGTGCTTGTGAGAGATGATGGCTGGCAGTACCAGTGAGCATGCTGGTCGGTGTTGGCGTTGATCAGCGTTCCTCCCTCCTCTTCTCCTTCCTTCTCTCTCTCTCTTCGTTGGTCTGGCCGAAGAATGAAAAGCAAATAGGAGCAAGCTGGCATCTGTAGTGCCTTGGGCCCCACCACCCAAGTGGCCATGCAATTTTACCAAACAATCCCGCACAAGGGACAAAAATCCAAAAAACGAAGAAGGGAGGAAGGACCCAAATGGAAATAATCAAAAGTCAGAAAACCCTTTAAAGTAATTTGAAAATAATTGCAACAGTGAATGAACAGTGATCATGGGCACCACAAGAAGTTGCGGAGAGACTAAAACGCCCCCAAGGCCATAACCAGATGCCCCAAAATCGAAGGGTCCAATTGGAAAAATCAGGCACTGAAAAAACAGCCATAGATATTGATTTCTCTCACATTTTACTCTCGGTCTGTGGATTAACAAAATAAACAGGAATCGCCTAAACGAGGTTAAGGCGGCTTTCTATAAATAAGATTGTGGGTGTCGATTATATAGGAGATGATGAGAAAGGAGTCAGCAAGATTATGACAATGGAAGCCGAAGATGAAAAAAGGGTTGTTATTCATGCTCCTTAGCTGTATATGTTTGATTCTCTGTCTCTGGGATTTAGGGTTTGGTGCTTTTTATGTGGGTGGGCGTTGTTACTTGTAAGTGGGTGGTTGTCTTCTTTGTGGGCGATTGGGAGTGGGTTTTCTTTAGGCATCCGTCGGCATCTTGCCAATTTTCGGTGATGGTTATTTTCTTTTTAGGTCCTGATGGCATATGATCTTCTTGTGCGATCGAGGTGCCGTAGTTCGTTTGCTTTTGCTCTGTTGTGTTGCCTCATACTTAGGGTCCTTTTAATTTTTGTAATATGTTTTCAAACATTTGAAACATTAATAAATTCATTTTTGCTCTTAAAAAAAAATCTACCAAAAGCACTAAATGATTTTTGAGAAGATAAATTAATCATTATCAAAAAGTTCATAAGAATTTAACTGCAAGAGATTAAAAAAATTGAGAGGGGCGCGTGACCACCCTAAGCCTTCATTGAGTCTCTTGACATTCATTTTAATATAGTTTCATTATAGTTTCATTTTGATATCGGAAAATGAAGTCCTTGCAAATGTGGGCTAATTAATATTTACTCAACTTCTATATAATTAAAGGAAGCTCTTCTTCTTTTTTTTTTTTGAATCCCCTATATTTTGCACTTATTTTGATGGCTGATATACATTTGTTTTGCCAAATATTGGAGGGCTAGCTAGCTTGGGTGCAAGCTCTCACATGAAATAGCTCAGCCTTTTTTAAAAAAAAAAAAAGTGTAATGGCAAGATTGAAATGGTTAGTGGTACAAAAATGGTCACTGTTACAGAATATAATTCTCCCATAAAAAATTAAACAAAAAATATATATAATTCTCCCATCGTTAGGTTTTGCTGGAAAATAAAATCTGTCATGAAACTGCTATTTGGAGGCGCAAACTGGTTAGCCAAAAAAGAAACACTTCTGTAGATTACTTGTTTACTTCTCTCTTTTCTACTATATATATCTCAGTTCTTGTTTACGTATTGTTCGTAGCAAACAACACTTTCACCATCTAGGCCATGACATATATAATTAAAGACCCGAAAATAGTTTTGCATGAAGCAAAATCCAAAACAAAAAAAAATACGAAGAGAAAATACGTACCCAAAAGGCACTACATGCAAGTACATAATTTGCAGAGGACACGGAGTCCGGAATGACTGAAATCCAAAAACTAAAGATTGTAACAATATCATAATCAACTTACTCAATCTTAGCTAGGTCTAGCAGTACTGCTTCAACCTCCAAAAGACTCAAGGTAAAAAATCAGGACTTTGGCGCTCACGCATGGCGTACTCCCGCCGGCAATTAGGGCACTGCAAGTTAGACAACTCAAAGTCTTGTCTTGCTATAAAATTGCGGATGCAGTGGGGGTGATATGTGTGCTCACATACAGGAAGGACGCTCACATTATCTCCCTCGGCAAATTGGCCGAGACAAATGCTACACTCTGTGTTGCGTGAGCGTACCGTAGCATCAGTAGGGTAGGTAACCACAGGAAGCGAATCAAGTATTCCCTGGTGGCGGGTGTAAGGGCAATCTAAACATCTACAACACACAAAAACTAATGCAGGACCAGCAAATATAATTACAACTATAAAAATAAATACTAGCGTATGGGTATGGGTATCAATCTTGTTATCCCCTCCACTCGCGTCTGCACCCTGTGCTGGTTGCCCTGCTATAGGCTCCACAAAGCTGAAGATGACCAAGATGATGACCATAATACAAAGGTGAACCTGAGTTAGGAAAATGACACGAAACAAGATAGGTATGAGTAATAATTTATTATTAATATGTTCTAAGCTACATTTGGAAGAATAATTCTTCGTAATGTGTAATTGAAATGTTACGTATACCATTGGTAAATACAAATAGAGTTAAGATTTTTTTTTTTTTTTTGAATGGCCACAAATAGAGTTTAGATGGTTAGGAGTAGAAGCGATTTGGCTGAGTGGTTATTGGAGTTCTTTGATTGTCTTGGGTGTTGGGGTTTGAACCTCAACCTCTATTTGTTTAGAGTCTTTTTTAGACATTTATCATGCGCTCACGCACATTAAACCCAATGAGATACTCTATCTGCCTTTGACGTTTACAACAATACTCCTATCATTATTTTCTTTTCAGGACCATCTTAAATAAGAAAAGAAAACCCCTATAATTTCCCATGTTTTTTAGCCTCACTTTTTTCATTTGTAGATAATGCATGCGAGGAAAAATTAACTAACACAAGATACCTCAGCTTTATTATTTCTTGTTGCCGAGCAAAAGAAAAAAAAAGGTTCAATTTTCTTGAAATTCAAAATTAACAAAAGAACTTCTACTTATTGAAATTGTGTAGGTCTTACTCTTCTGACTAACGAATTAACACAATGATGACAAAATAAATGTCAAAACCAAAACTATTTCCGTGAAAGAAAAAAGGGGGAAAAAAAACTGAGCGAAAGTTTAAATGGTTTCTTTCCCACATAAAATTCAAAGAATTTCGTTTTTCGGAATACCACTCCACCACTATTAAATTGTGTTCCTACGACGTGCAAAAATAATATTAGGCCATTTTTTAAGCATATTCTGCATTTACTTATGTCAACCTCATATAACACTAGAGAGGCTTTAAAAGGTGATAAAAATGAAGTAGGTAAAGAACCTTGAAACAATATGTGATGCCACTTCATGAGGAATCTTATAAAAGTACTAATTCAAATTTGACCCCAAATTCTTTCTAAAATATGAGTTAAGTTAAATGCACGCTAAATTCAATTCCCATACTCCATATATAAGTTAATTTCATATGAATCGAACATCTATTGGGAATATCTGATTTCCGAATTAATTGTGGAAAAGATTAAAAAAATGTGCTTATCGAGTAGATTCTGCTTAAGAAGACAGTCGGTAAATATTAAAGTTAATTAACAATTACTCGAGCAATTAGGTTTGGACTAAACAGAATCTTAAAATAGTTTCTTATTCTTTTTATTAGGATTTTTATTTTCAATTTTGATTTGGAACATCTCATTTTTGAAATTTGTCGCAACGAGAAGAAACAAAAAATAATTTGTATAAGGAAAAAAAAACAGATAATTGAATTAACCATTTATTTGAGGACCGACCAATATAGGGAATTGATAATGCCAAAACCCTTTTTTGTTCCTGTCAAAACCCTTTTGTTTCTGCCAAAACTCAATGTTTATCTTTCATTATATGACTTAATTGTCCTCCATTATACCACTTGCTCTACAAAAATGCCCATTGAAATCCCTTAGGAGTATTTTAACATTCTTTCAACCTTTTAATAATCCAAATTCAGAGGACTAAATGCATCTTTAGAATTCACCTCAAATCGATGGTGTTGATCAACAGTCCGCATTGCTGAAGGCTTAAAAATACAGAAAATAATATAAAAATACTAAAATCAAATCAACCCATTTGTACACGCAATTTGCTTTTGCTTTGTATTCTCTCAATCCTCATAAAGCAATTAAGGGTTTGTTTGGATTATTAATCTAATTGCTTACCAGGTTGGCTTGTAAATGTATCCCATATGCTTGGCCCCTTGTTTCCTTCATCTACAGCACCTTCAAACTACAGTATATACACATATACTCTGTTATTTGTAAGAAACAGAGCAGAGGAAGAAAGCAAATGGATCAGTACCTAGTAAGCAGAAAAAGTGGTCCAAACACAAACCCAGATGGGAAATCAGCTCGGCTAATTGATTCCGGGTTCACAAACAGAAGAGGAATTAAGGAGAAAGGATGGGAGTGATTGTCATGAAAAGGGGATTATATATTATTTTCTTGTGAAAATTTCCAATCAAGGAAGCTTTTTGATGGGTTTTTCTAGTTTGGTACGTAATCTGTTTCTGGGTATTCTCGAAAAAAAAAATTTGAAGCTCTGATGATGGAATCCTAAAAGAACGTTAAAATACTCTTAGGGAATTTTAAGGGACATTTTTGTAAAGTATGTGATGTAGTGGAGGGTAATTAAGTCATGCAATAAAAGCTAAATAATGAGTTTTGGCATAAACAAAAATAGTTTTGGCAAGAATAAAAGTGGTTTTGGCATTATCAGCTTCCTTTATAATCATGACTAAATTCATACCTTTCTAGTTAAGGGACCCCTTTGCCCAACAATTTGCATTTGCAACCTAACTTTGGGAACATCTGCATTTCAGATTGAAACAGATCAATCACACATACTATTTCACTGAAAAACGTATTTCCTTCACAAGCATGCCTTAGCTTTATTCTTGTTTTGGTAACTTCAAAACAATCCTAGGCACCATATATGTAACAGATGAAACGAAAGAATACATTTGCAATCAACAGTACATGAAATTGAAGAACAACTCATGTGTTTACTCGATAAATAACACCCACAAATAACAACCTGGCCAAATCATATGAAAGTTTGTGGTTCAAAAAAGGACTATGTTTCGATACACACCCCTTGCATGTTTAGCTTATATGGTACGTTACATTCGAAATTTGGTGGGCCGTGACGTGAATTTTTTTGGCTAAAATATGACTTCTAGATAAAGTACGTAGTTTCCGCTCCTAAATGCAATTTTTTGTGGTTTAACATTTACATTTGTGGCCTTGTGTTATTAGATTTTGTGGTCAAGTATATAAAATTTCATGCAAAATTAGGTGGTTCAAAAAAGTCAATGCAAGAATACAAATTTTGTAGTCCAATTTACAAACTTTATGGAGTTAATTTGCTTATGAAATTTGTTGACTCGAGATACCAAAGTGCATATCATACAATCCTTTAGGGGATCGATCGGATGTGTACTTTTACTGCTCCCAAGAATGATTATTACTATATTTGACCAATGTTGAGCTAGATTAAAATTAAAAAAGTTGCTTTTAGGAAGAATCGTACTCGTACCATCCTTGCCCAAACGAAAGAGGAGACCTAAGAGAACAAATAAATTGTTTGTGCTTTGAAAAACCATTTTCTCCTTCGTCTACTACAAATTAGACACCCAATAAAATGTTTCATATGTAAAGGCTACAGAGGAACGTCATAATCTACCAATAGATAGAAATTAATGACTCAAATGAGTGAGGATACCAGTTCTTTTGGGGTTGGGGCGTCCATCATCATCGAAGTTCTTGTTAATTTTTCCAGCTTCAATGGCCTCCGGGACTTATTCTATGTACATGCTGTTCTTGTTTATACCCTGCATCTCCTTACCCATCTCTCTCTCTCTCTCTCATACACACTCTGTATGCGAGTTTGGCCTCTCTTTTTTTGCTCGGCATATGAGAGTTTGGACTTGGGTTATATATAGATGATGTGTGGGAAATGAGATTTTCAACCTTCCACGTCAACCACCAAGACAAAGACCCCAATTTTTTTCACCTTAATTGGGTTGGATTCTCTGTGTTCATGCTCCAAACTTGTCTGGCATGTACACCAATCTCCACTTGCCACTTACAGACTTAATTTGGTAGAGGTTATATATGCATTGTTAGTGGTTGCATAGTGGATCTGGACTAAAGCTCAAGGTCCAGCAGTTTAACGCCTCAAAAAAATTAAGAATTTTAAGGGGCCTTCTTATTTTGTTACCCTTTATAAATAAATAAAAAAAGCAAAACGGTCTCATATTTATTTTTTTTCCCCTTAAGGCCCATGCAAAATGAGGACCGGCTCGTAGGTGGTTGATAAAAGTAGGACAATAGAAGAAGAAAAGGCATATGGTAGGATGAAATGAAAAGGAAAGGGAAAGATTTATTTTTGTTGGTACGTATTCTTGTATATCGGGTTTATAAAATGAAGGAGAAAAAATAGGACCCTGTAAAAGTTCGAATGAAATTATATTGCAAACTGCAAAGTATAATAATCGGTCTAGATTCAAACTGGTGAAGTGGGAATGGGAGTCATGAACTCCTCAATGAATGCGAATCACACATTGCTTAATTTTCCGGTGAAATTTCTGTCCGTGTAGCCAAAAGGAATTTCTCTTTGTGCACATAACATATGAGTAATATCCATATATAGTAATTCCTTGCAAAGAAAGCATTTCCCCACCTTTTCAACCAATTTGTTTTCTAGTAGCAATGAAGAAAAACAATTTTCTTCGTATTTCATTTACGTAAATTTTTTGGCTAGACGATATACAATTAATGTGTTAGAGATCGATTAGATGCTAGTTAGGGAAAGAGGAATCACAACGCGTGAGAATGTGATTAATGGAACTCATGAATCCAAATCTATTCAAACTTTCTAGTACTCCTTTATTGTATAGAAGACAATTCTAGTAACTTATATTAATGTCACAAGACTAGCAACTACAGATCACGACTTTTATATTCCATTAAGTTAGACATTGGCTCCAACTATATTAATGAACGGTAAGATTGAGACCTTAAAATTAATCGAGTTGCTTATATGTAAATCTAGACATTCGAGTTATAAAAAAAAGTTATACACATAAGCCAACTTCTTGCCGTTTTTTAATCACAGCTTATAGCCTTTGATTTGCTTAATTTGTAGCTTTAGTGTACAAGTGAGGACATAACAGTTACTTTCTCCATCCTATTTTAAATGTTCCATATGGAAATTTGTGCATTTTTAAACTTTAAAAAAAAAATTCCACCTATTTTTTTTACACCAAATTAAAGTACTCATTGAATGCTTTAATTTGGCGTAAAAAATAAAAGGAAATAATATATGAAAATATATTTTTGGGGGTTCAAAAATGCAGAAATTTCTGTAGGAGACATTTAAAGTGGGACAGAGGGAGTACGTCATCGCAAGACAGAATTGGTGCCCAAGCTCAAAACTAATATGTGTAGCAGGCACATAATTTAAACACCCAACCTACATGTTTGTTTGCGCGATTTAGAATATGATTTTAATGGTACCCGCGAGAAATTAGCAAAAAAACAAATGATCGGAAAGGGTTTGATTCGAATAGTTTTTTATTGAACGGTTCAGTAAAAAACTGCTCGGATCAAGCCATTTCCGATCATTTTTTTTGTTGATTTCTCGCGGGTACCATTAAAATCACGTTCTAAACACATTGAGCGGCTTGGATCGTCGCAATTCGATCTGAAAAAAGAGGAGTCCCGCATTGTAAGACCGTGCGGGATCCCTCATTGGAAACAAAGTGTGTGTATGTGTGTATATATATACGGGGTTGTTCCGGAGACCCTTAAAAAAACACCCCCAAGTTTTCAATCGAATTTTGATGATTCAAGCCGCTCAATGTAATCAGAACATTATTTTAAGGGTGCCTGCGAGAAATCAGCAAAAAAAATGACCGAGAAGGGCTTCATCCGAACAGTTTTTTATTGATTTATTGAACGGTTCAATAAAAGACTGCTCAAATCAAGCCCTTCCGAGTTAGTTTTTTTGCCAGTTTCTCGCGGGTACTCTTAAAATCACGTTCTGAACATATTGAGCGGTTCGGATCATCAAAATTTGATCGAAAACTATGAGATTAAGATTTGGAGGATTTTTTTAAGGGTCACCGGAACCGCCCCTATATATATACAGTCATTTTCAAATGAGGAGGTCCTTATTTTAGTTAAGGACCTCTTCATTTGAAAATGTGTGTGTGTGTGTGTGTGTATATATCTATCAGTCAGGATCAAGTTCAAACCTCTTCCCATCCACACCTCCCTTTTTCCGATCGAATTTTGATGATCCAAGCAGCTCAATGTGTTCAGAACGTGATTTTAAGGGTACCCACGAGAAATCGGCAAAAGAAAACACCGGGAAGGGCTTGATTTGAGCTATATTGAACCGTTCAATAAAATACAAACAAAAACTATTCGAATGAAGCTCTTCCCTATATATTTTTTTGCCGATTTTTCGTGGGTACCCTTAAAATTACATTTTGATCACATTGAGCGGCTCGGATCATCGAAAATCGATCGGGAAAGGGGAGGTGTGGACAGGTGTGGACGGGAAAGGTTTAAACTTGATCCTAACTGATATATATATATATATATATAGTCACATTCTCCTAAGAACCACCTTAACTTAATAAAATGAAGACCTCCATTTTCCGATAGAATTTTGATGATCCAAGCCACTCAATGTGTTCAGAAAGTGATTTTAAAGGTACCCGCAAGAAATCAGCAAAAAAAATGACCGAAAAGGCTTCATCCGAGCAATTTTTGTTTATTTTTTATTGAACGATCCAAATAAAAACTGCTTGGATGAATCTCTTTCCGGTCATTTTTTTTGCCAATTCCTCGCATGTACTCATAAAATCACGTTCTCAACACATTGAGCGGCTCGGATTATCGAAATTCGAACTGAAATAAGAGAAATGAAAAGGTCCTTATTTTAACTTTATTCGAGCAGTTTTTATTTGAACCATTCGATAAAAAACAAACAAAAACTGCTCAGATGAAACCTTTTCATTCATTTTTTTTTTTGCTGATTTCTCGCGGGTATTCTTAAAATCACGTTCTGAACACATAGCAGTTTGGATCATCAAAATTCTATTAGAAAATGGAGGTCCTCATTTTATTAAGTTAAGGTGGTCCTTAGGAGAATGGGTCTCTCTCTCTCTCTCTCTCTCTCTCTCTCTCTCTCTCTCTCTCTATCTATATATATATATACATACATACATACATACATACACACACACAAATTTTCTAGTGTGGGATCCCTTACCAGTCTACCGTGCAGACCTTCCCTTTCCCGAGCAAATTTCAATGATCTGAGCCGCTCAAAGTATGCAGAACATGATTTTAAAGGTATTCGCGAGAAATAAGCAAAAAAAATGACCGGGGAGGGGCTTGGTTTGAGCAATTTTTTATTAAACCGTTTAATGAAAACTGCTACGATCAAGCCCTTCTCGATCTTTTTTCTTTTGATTTCTCTCAAGTTCCCTTAAAATCATATTTTGATCACTTTAAACGACTCGAATCATTAAAATTCGATGAAAAAATGAGTTTTGCACCATAAAATTGTCCGGGATCCGGACTCTATATTATACTCCTAGACAGAGATGGAAAGAGTTAATTGCAAGCTAGTATTTTATAATTGGGTCACGTCACATCAACAACGCTATTTTGGGCGTGAGCAAAATTTTGAATTCTCGTTGCTGGATAGGAGATTCGAACCGTGGGCTCGCAAATCTTAATACACGCTACTAACCAACAAACCATTACCATCCTTTAATGTTTCCGGCAAAGTATCAAAATATATATACGGAGCAGTTCCGAAGACCATTAAAAAACCCTCTAAAAAAACCGCCTAAATTTCTGATTGAATTTTGATGATCCGAGCCACTCAATATAATCAGAACGTGATTTGAAAAGTACTAGCGAGAAATCAGCAAAAAAAAGGACCGAGAATGGCTTCATCTGAACAGTTTTTTTATTGAACTTTATTGAACGGTTTAATAAAAAATTGCTCAAATCAACCCCTTCCCAGTTATATTTTTTTGGTCAATTTCTCGCCGGCATCCTTAAAATCATGTTCTATATATATACATTGAGCGGCTCGAATCATCAAAATTTGATCGGGAACTATGAGATAAAGATTTGAAGGGTCTTTTTAGAGATTTTTTTAAGAATATCCGGAACTGCCCCGATATATATATTTTCATTGTTTTTTTTTTTTTGTTGTCCTAGCCTGGTGGATTGCCCAAGCCCGAGAACTTGTTGGGCTTATCTGGAGCCGGCCCTACTAATCAACCCTATAATCCTCGTCACCCAGCCCGGAGGAGAACCGGAGCATTTTCCCCCAACGTTTGGAAGGCTTTAAAGAGCATGACTATTTCCCCTAGTTTTGATTTGGAACATTCATTTTTGAAATTTCTAGCAACGAGAAGAAACAAAAAATAATTTGTGCGAAAGTTGAGTAGTTTTGAAAAAAACCAGTTAGTTTATCCGTTTATTTGATAACCAACAAATATAATCATGACTAAATTCATACCGTTGCAGTTAAGGGACGCCTTTTGGAAGAGAACAATCTGGGTTTGATGAGGCCACTAATGTAGGATCTTTTCTTGTTCAGATTGGTTAGTGTTGGAATATTTCTAAAATATTTAATGGATATTAAATGTAAATATTTGTAAACGGTTTTAATCCAAGAGGCGTGATTATTCATGTTAAATGAATAGGCGTGAACATTAGATTTAAACACAAAAGGTGTGTCTATTCAAGTTAAATGAATAGACATTACAGACCAAAATGTGTGACCATTGAGGTGGAATGAATAGACATGACTATTGCATTTAATCAAAGAGGTGTAATCTTTAGCCAATGGTCATGATCTATGCCTATAAAAGGCAAATGGTTCTACCAATTGAAAGAGAGAGATAATTAGAACCATTCTGATTGTTGTTTCTCTTTAGAATTATCTCCTACGATTATACTTGAGGAGCTCGTAAAATTCAAAGGTATTCGGGTCAATCTTTGTTTGTGCATAACGTAGTTAGACAACAGTTGGAGACTGGACTTCAATTTATTTTGGAAGCGGCTTCGCTATAACCCAGCTAGTGCACACCAAATTCTCTCAAATTGGGGGGGGCGAATATATTCTTAACTGTCCGTTTCAATATTGAACGGTCCAAATTTTAATGAAATTTTTTCGATTCTATTAAAATCCGGACCGAACTTTTCCCTAAAAAAATTCATTAAAATCCAGACCGTCCAATACACTATGAACGGCGCGTGATTCACTTCTGTAAATCACTATTCACGGAAAGCTCCGTGAAATAGTTTTTCTCTTTCCTTTCTATTGTTTTTTTTCTTTTCCTTGGTAACGCTTTTATAGGAAATTGGTTCATCGTAAATAGATCCACTGGTGAAATGCATTGTCATGCCCATTGGCCATTGGGTAACTCAAAGAGTCAAGCTCACCATTTCTATCGTACAAGCGTATCATACATCAAAAAATTACAATTTCTATCGTACACGGTACACTTTATGACAACATATCTTGATGTACCATAGTTTCCTCTCTGTCGAAGTAAACAATTTGGGGCTAAATCCAACAAATTGAGGACTCTTTTTATAGTTAATTTTGCAAGAGATAACACTGACCATTAATATATATATATATATATATTCCAGCTCATTACGTTGTTGCTTTGGTATTGGTTCCAGTAGTCTCATATAGTACGTAGTTAAAACGTTCCATCGCAATTACGTAGGAGTAGTAAATATACGTACGTACCCGTTGTACAAGGCCCACGAGCCTAATACTTTTGAAGGCTTGAAAGAAAATTCAAAACTTGGGACTCTATCCTTTTGAAGGTAAAATCCAAACCTCAGTGACGTATTGAAGCAAAAAAGTATAAATATCATAGTGATGGTGATCAAGAAATACCATATCTTAATTATTTTCTTTTGAACTTCCAAATTAATAGGATCAAATACAGACCCAAACAAAGAAATTAAATGGGATCAAATACATACCCAAATTGTTTCGTCTTCAGCTAGCTCCAAGACACAACCATACATCCCATAGTAGTCCTTCCATATACTACGGGCCGTGAATAAGTTTCTCTCTATTACTATTAATTACTATAAGTAGTAAACAACGGAGAGGTGAGTACATGGAAACAAGCATTAGTTGACATAACGTGTGGATCTTCTCATTTGTGTCCTCTGTTATATAGAAGAGACGTACGACACTAGCTAGCCAAAAATATTCTACTTATATACATAAATATTGTCCACACCTAGGTACATATGTGGCTATTATGTGAAAATATATATAAACACGTTCGTGTTTTGAGTGTGCACAATTCAATTAATGTGTATTCCTAGTAAGCGATGATGGAATTGCATGCATGCATATGGTGAGACCTATTAAATCTCGGGGTATTATTTCGAGACATTTTTTAATTACTTTTTCCGCCAATAGGTACCTTTTTGGTGATGAAATCAAAATTCCCTTGCCATTCAAAATGTGCTCATTGGCGATGAAATTATTATTCCCTCACCAATTCTAAAATTAATTACTTTTTTATGTTTAAAAAATTCAAATTATTTAATAGTACAATTTTGTGTAAATATTCTATATATTGGACATAGGTTAGTTTGAAATTTTGAAAAAATGTCTGACATATAATTGATTTTGCAATATTATCAATGAAATGTCAAGTGGTTCGGTGGTTGTTTGGAAACAAGAGGTTGCGAGTTTGAGTACACGCACAATCAAGGAAGCCTAACACCCCCTTTAGCAAGAAAGATTGGGCGATGAAAATGTGCTCATCAAAATGTTAAATTTATCAAAAATGTGCCCATCATATATAATGTTTTGTTTGGCGACAAAATTTCCCATTGCCAAAGGCTAATACCCCTTTTGCGAGAAAGATTGGGCGATGAAACTAGATGACAAAATTTCTCGTCGACAAAAGTGTTAATGGCAAAATTTCATTAATACTAGCATTGTACTCATTTGATGCACAAAATAGGAAAAAAATTATTGTGAACATTTTTTATTCTTGTACATTAAACGGGTGCAACGCTAATATTAATATAGGCCTTGGTAGTTGTTTTCTCGTCGAAGTAAAAAAACTCATCAATATCGGCGGTTTGATATATAACAAACAGTTTTCTTATTAATTGTTGCTTGTATTTTTCATGAAAGAAATCATCATAAACGGAAGTATATGATACGTAAGTAATCGAGTAATCATGTCCCTATCAAGAGAAGGGTTGTGCTAAAAGAAAGGGGGGGTTCAGCTCACCTCCATATATATACTACTATCCACCAAATTCCTCGCGCCAAACTTTAATTTTGTGGACCTTGATTGGACACACAACAGTGATCTAAACCTTTATCTTGTACTATTAATTGAGACCAACATATGAGAAACATATTAACTTGATCTGTCATTCCTATATACATTAATGATTTTTAACGACTCTCTACACTAGCTAGTTTACATGATTTTCAATATGAACGGTCCATGTTGTACAAGTTGTTTGTATATATTTTGACGACCGATCGAGCTTTTCTTTTCAAGAGACTTTGTTTTCTGCAAGATGTAAAAAAAAAAAACGATTCAAATCACAATTGTGGGCTCATAATTGGGCTCAAACAAATAAGTTTGCGGAAAATTACAAGCCGGCCCCGCTTTTAGTGTTTTGTCTCTTACAGACCCTTTATTGAATTGGCCTTCCGCTTAGGCCATGACACACGTGAACATATTAAGGATGTACTTGCTGTTGACTTGTACTAATGTGGATGTATTTTTTTACTTTTAGCATTACAAACTTTAAAATATAATATCTCTTGCTATATCTATATATATATATATATATATATATATAAATCTTCAGGAGAGGACTTTAAAATAAGGACCTTATATGCAGACCTCCCCTCGAGAAATCGGCAAAAAGAATGATCAAAAAGGGCTTAATTTGAGCAGTTTTTATTTGAACCGTTCGATAAAAAATAAATAAAAACTGCTCGAATGAAGCCCTTCCCGGTCTTTTTTTTGTTGATTTCTTGCGGGTATCCTTAAAATTACGTTTTGAACACATTGAGCGGCTCGGATCATCGAAATTAGATCGGGAAAGGGAGGTCTGCATTTTATTAAAATGAGGTGGTCATTAGGAGAAGAAGACTATATATATA
>BPLS01027269.1:53808-64993 GCA_019656275.1 Rhododendron kiyosumense
TTCTATACTCAAACTATATGTAAATGCGATGAAACATGCAATAAGAGGGAATGGATTTCAATGAACGACATGAAATACGATGGAATGTCATGAAGAACCGATAGAATACAATTAAAGGAATCTATACATCTTGTAGCTAACCCTAACCATTCATCCATCAATTCGGAAGTAGCATTTCACACTCAGCAATCTAAATAGCTTACGACAATTTCTCAAACCACTTTAAGATTCCTAAAAAGAATGCCACAATTAATTTCCTCTCCTTTTACCATTCACCATCAAACCTCTTTCATAAAAACATTCCTTTTTGATTTACCAAAATATTTTTGAGATAACTCAACAAGTGTTTCTATTACTTCTCAATTCACAAAATATGTTCATTTCTTTGAGTATCTTTTCTTTTGTCACTTGTTAATTCTCCTCATGCATGGTGGTTGGGAGAATTATAGGCTTTATAGCCTATTACAAATAAAATCCCTTTTATGAATCCAGTAAGCAATAATATTCTTTGATAGAAGCATGTGAATATATGACCAAATGTAGCTCTGAACTGATGAGGCATGAATAGGGAAAACAAGTAATACTAGTGTCTATACTATGAAGTATGCTATTCCCTTCTTTTGCTATGCAAGAAAAAAGACTAGGGATGACTTACATGAGTACCTGGAGAGTTATCTTGAAATGATTTTATTTTCGAACGGAGTCTCTCTCTGATGAGATCTTCTTTGGTGATTCTCCTAATAGGAATTGTCACAACAGGGCAACCTCATCCCTTAGCCCTATTGTCACGGGTTCGGCAAATTTTATCTGCAAGAGTCAAATCATTCCAAAAAATTAGTTATCCAATTTTATGCTAGAGATAGAGGTGGAGACAATAAACCTGATAAGAGAAAGTGTGATTCTCTAGCAAGTAATGATCAAATGCTGGTTGTTTGTAGAAATCCACTCAATTGATTATATCTCCATAGTTAGTCTGTTAGCATTACAATCCCTTGTTATTAGTTTCATATGCATGCCTAAGGAGCAAAAGAGATTTTTCATGATTCGAAACAATGATCAATGATATTGGCATCACATGTATGGTTGTGACTGCAGGCTTGTTGAGAAGCTCAAGTAGCTTTTTCAACTCCAGCTCTTCTTCTCTAGATATATCACCTATGCCTTCTTGCGTACCATTGTGGCCAATAAGAAAAGAGGACGCACAGAGTAGTAGAACACCATACAAATACATGGATTGGTCTACAAAATTAAATTAAAGTAGAGTAAGACTTAGTGATCTGACAAACATAATAAGGAACAAATTAACACACAAACATAAACATCGATATACATCATATAGGTCTCATTGTACTTGTAATTTTTAAACAGAAAACGAAACTACATCCCTTTATTTAACTTCAGAAAAAAGCAAAAGATCTTGACTTCTTCCTTTTTAAAGTTGCAGATTCCTGACCATTTCATATGAACTTGGTGTCTAACTCAAGTGGTAAAAAGTGCTAAAAGCTTGCATGGTTCATGTTAGGCATTTAAATCCCTCCGGTACCCCCCTGACAACTGATCCTTGATGTTCTTTCGTCTCTAAAAATATAGAATTTCTTTACGTATAAAAAGTATCACAGTTTTCAAATAAAAGCAAATTATCAGGCCGGCGAAAATGGTGAAATGAGAAAGTGGCTTGGATTTGAAATACTATATACCTGACATGTGATGGAGTTAGTAACACAACAAAGGTAGTTTGGGGAGTGAAATATTTGGACTCCAATCTCCCCTTGAGATGTAGTATTTAAATACAGTAGTTTGTCCACCGATAGGCACATGAGACAACAATCCTGTCGATGGTAACTACAGAAAGCCACGTCTTTAATGCATGCCTTTTGATTAGGGTTTTCCTGTCCATGATGAACACAATAAGAAAGTTAACGGATTATCGGTACATCTCATGTGATCGTGTGATTCATCAAGGAAAAAATGGGCACAGGGAAAGATGTAATGAAGATGTATTCATAGGAAAATCTAGACGGATTGCCAAAGAAATGTTTGAACTAAAAATAAAGAAAAATGATTTTGCCACTCCCTTTTTTATTAACGCCACTCTCCTGCAAGTGTATTTTTAGGCAGCAAAGTGGTGTTAACAAAAATATGAGTGGCAAAATCAGTAGCCAAAATAAATCATAGCATAAGAGTACTCATTCTGTAACGCCCTGAATTTTAGGAACATTAAAAGGATAATTTTATTGAAAATCTAAATAGAGTCTGGCTCATTATTACATCATAACTCCCATGAGAGTTTTTTTTATTACACAAGGGAAAGGAAACTAAGGTTCCTATCTACAGCTCTGCCTGCTCTTCCATTCTTGCCAGCTCTTCAGCTTCGAAAGCCTCCAAGGTGTACAGCTCACCCAGATCATTTACAAGGTCTAACACATTATATCGGCGTTGCCACCAATATAATATGTCACGGTCACCAAAGGTAACACCATGAGCTATAAGAGTTCAATAGAATAATCCATACCCACTAACCTATAACTTACAAACAAAAAATCATAAAGTTAACGATTTCCACATAGCATATGTATATTTAACAAAACAGCTAATAATGACACTTTCACATTCGTTAGTCTAACGTTGGTGTCTGTGATATCTAAATTTTTCTTACGCGACTCATCATAGATCGTGTCACCATTTTTCATATACCAAATCAATATTTCCAAAAGCATTTTTAACACACCCAACCTCAGGTCCGCCGTTCCGGTCTCCCGAGTATCCTCACAATGGTTCCGCCACACCGGGTTCCCATTGGCACACAAAACTTTGCATTGGCTCCTCTCCGCAGATAACCAAGCCATATTACCAATGAGGCTACCACGTCTGACCCCATTGGCAATCTTCACAATGGGCTACCAAGTCTGGCCACATTGTGGTTTTCGCAATCCACACGATGGGCTACCAAGTCCGGCCACATCACAAGTTTTCATTCACACAACGGGCTACCAAGTCAGGCCACATTGCGGTTTCAAAACACGTCTTGTCTTTAACACACCCTAGGTGTCATGTTTCTACTTTCTTCATTTCTTTGTCTCGTTTTCATGCAAAGACTCTTCAGTAGGACTCGTAAGTAATCATAAGTCATTCATTGTAATCTTGAAACTAAACTAGTAAGATCATCCAACTCTATGTTATTTATCATGCTCAAATCCCAACTTAAAGCATAGCACCACATGTACGGACGCCCTTGGAGTGGAGACCACTTATGCTTTATCACACAAGTACAAGTGATGAAAGAAATAAGTTTGTTAACTACCATGCATTTCAAACATTATAAGCAATAGATAACCTTATATACTTAAAGAAAATAGTTAGGGATATTCTACTTATACTTAGAGATATGGGGTAAGAATATCCTACCGTTCTTCTTGGCGGTAGGGCGGCTACGAAAAGTAAGTCGGCTATCGGACGGAGTGACTTCCTACGGTAAACTCCCGGTAGTTTCGAAAGAGAAAAGTTTTCTCTCGAAACTAGTTCCTGACTAAACTACTAAACTTTTTGGATCGAGAGGGTGGTCGAGTGGGGGTTTAAGGGCAGTCTAGGATGAGTTTCCAGATGAACTCATGAAGAAACTCAAGAACTAGGAAGAATAAGCAAGAACAAAGTAAGAATACAAGACTTTCTAGAGAGAAGTTGGAGGATTTTGAAGGTGTGAGTTCAACGCAAGAGTGAGGTGCTATTTATAGCAAAGTTTTGGTCTCCCTCCCTCTCTCTTTTGCCGGCCCCCCTCCCTCTCTTTATGCGATGGATTTTGCTCCATTGACTTGTCATTTCAAGCATGCCAAGCTTTCCATGACTTGTCTTTTCCAATTTTAGGCCATGACTTAGGTAATCATGAAGGGTTTTTAGTCTAGTCTTGTCCTAGGTTGGGGTTGCTTACAAGAAAGAATAAGATGATTGGCTATGGCTATGTTTAAAAAAACCTAGAATGAGTTGTCAAATTGTACTTAGGCTTGAGTGTGAAGTTGGTCAAGTAGGTAACTTGATGGAGTGACCAAACACATGCACACACTCACTCCTCTCTCCGGCCCTCTCCTTCAGCCTCTCTCTCTCTCTCTCCTTTTCTCTCTCTCGGCCTCTCTCTCTCTCTCTCTCTCGCTCTCTCTCTCTAGTACTAGGTGTGTGTGTGTGTGTGTATATCTACATATATGGTTATCTATGAGTACACTTAAGTACCAAATAGTCTTGTTAGGCCTAGGAAAGGAGATGATGAATGACAGGCTTAGGTTGCTTCTTTTGGAAGCAAAGTATTGATTCCTTTTGGCATGACTTATCTTGTCAAGTTATATATACATTTGGCAAGTCTAGTATTCATTAACCAAGAGATAATAATTCCCCTAACATTTGTTATCCAATGGGTAAAGAGGAAAGTAAGGTTGATATGACTAGGCTTATTTCCCTAGCAATTATTGTCCAATGGTCAAAGGTGTATTAATGGTAAGTAAGGTTGACAAGACTAAACTTACATCTTTTGAAAGTAAAGTAATGACATGGTCCAAGATTCCTACATGACTTGGTCCAATCAATGCTTCATTGGCAAACCAATTTCTATTATCCAAAGGTTACAAATTTCCCTAGCAATTATTTAACCAAGGGCAAAAGGAAAAAGGACTAGTTATGGTCTTTGAAAGGACTAGCCATGAAATAAAATGATTAACTCTAATGATCTAATGGTTCAATTAGGGTTGGGAGGGGTTCACAAGGCTCAAAGATGATTAAAAAGGTTCATCTAAGGTTAGGAGAATGTAACTAGGTGAAATGGTAATTAGGTTTCTCTAACTAATTGGTTGGAAGTTAATTCTACTTGCCATGTAGGATTTCTAGCCAAGAAATATAATTTTAAGATTTTATTCTACTCACTAGAAAAATATACAAGTGCTTCTATGAGTATACTTGTCTTTAGAAAATGACTAAATTGTCCGGGATGAAAAGATATAATTTTATTAGTCTCAAATCCAATTATTACGGATTATTATAAATTAAAAAGGAATTTTTAAAAGAAATCCAAGTAATAAAAAAAAAATTAAAAATTTAACGAAATTTTTATTTACCAAAAATCAGGGTCGTTACACATTCACAAGGAAATCTTGGTAGATTACAATAAAGAGAATATGTTTTTTTACAGAGGTTTCCGTGAAAATGGGTTTACGGAGCCCAATCACGTGCATCCAAAGTGTTGAAATTCAATTAAAATAATTTTTATCAGTCAAAATTGAAAAGCAATCTCAACTATTGATTGCGAAAATAGACGGCTACGATTACACGATTCTACAAAAAAACTTGTTCACGGCGGATCTCTCTATAATAAATTTGGTCAAACTAGAAATAAATTATGCAGGCTGCGTTCAAAATGAAGATCTAGACGGGTTACAATAGATTTTCCAGATTGTGAGAACATTTATAAGTTAAGGAAAATATGCATACACATCAAATGTGTAATAATAATTAATAACCACTAGAGGCCGGGGCACACGTGATGTGTGTGCATGTCAGACTTTGACAATAGCTTCCGTTTATTGTTTCTATTGTCAAAGTCTGACATACACACGCATCGCGTATTCCCCACCTCTAGTACAACACAATACCAAGTCATTTTTGGACAATGGAATAATTTTCAATCACTAATCAGAGGTGGAGTTTAAAAAAACCATAAAGAAGATAACAACGTAACAGTTCACATCCAACTACGGCATTTGTTTATGAGAGATAACTAACAAAGTACATACTTTGAAATAAAATCTTTATCAATAGCAAACTCTTTAAAAATAATAATAATAATTAAAGGCTCGTTTTTTTTTGGCCAAAAGTAACACCATGCCAAAAGAAACATGCCAAAAAAAATATCCCAAGTTTAATTTTCCTTTTCCGTGGTAGCCCTTTCCCCCTTTGTCTTGATTGAGTCAGTTCTTTTTGCCTTCGGTTTTTCTTTCCATAATAAATGAGTGCCACAATTATTAGTTGACAAAATATTCATAGGGACTTTAGTATGTAATGCTCATTAGAGCATCACAGTAGAATAACCAAAAGTCAATAATCAAAATGAATATACAGTCTTTGTTGATAATCTACCAAATGGTTGTGGGATCTCGTGGTTCAGCCTGATTGCGGAAAGGGCAAGCTATGATGGATCTTTCAATCGTAATAGATCCCATCGTTCTTTCTCGAATCCAAAAGATGATAGAGAGTTCAGGGTCGAGCATAAGATAAACCAGAGATTTCAATTACATGTTCAAGCTGGAGCAAGTCAGATCCCTATTTCTAGGGATCTTAAGGATAGGGAGAATCGTGTTACTCTGAACATTCAACCAATTGCAGCTGATTTGTTAATGACGAGTTTAGTGGCTAGACTCAAGCAAATTACTACTGCAGAGTATGTTCTTGAGGGTTTTATGAAGATTGGCTTCCAAAATGTGGTCGTCAAATCCATGGGTGGTTTGGATTTGATTATTATGTTCCAATCCAAGGATAATAGATTGGCAGCCCTAACCAATTCTACGATTTTGGGTTGGTTTAAGTATATTAAGCCATGGATTGGTGAAGTAAGAGGTAAATCCAGACTGGTCTGGCTTAAATGTCGAGGTATTTTGCTCAATACTTGGTGTCAATCTACTTTCAGGTGCATTGGCGAAATCTGGGGCGATTTTATATCACTTGACTATGAGACCCTGAAGGAGGAGTCATTCGAAGTGGGCAGAATGATGATTGCTACTGAAAACTCTAACCGTATTGATGATTGGATCAATATTTTGATAAAAGGTAGAAACTATAGTGTAAAGGTGTGGGGAGAGGAATGCGATGATCCTTTTAACGAAAGGCATACCAGGGATTGGTTGAAGGTCCACATCCTAGCTCCGACGGAAAACCCTAAAATCATAGAGGCAGTTTGGGAGAGACGATGACGTGGAAGATGGAAGAAATTTGGTCCAATCAAGTACTGTCGCACTGGATGGAGTGAACACAGATAGGGTAATTATAAGGGTGGACAATCCAACCGCCTTACTATTAAAAGATGGTAGTCGTAGAATATTGTAGGTCCCAAGTGTGGCTGTAATTAACACAGATAATGTGGGTCAGGAATCTGAAGAGTCAATGGTGGGGGAATCTGCTGTTAATAATAATCAACCAACAACTATTGAGGAACCCCAAGTGGACCCGGAAAAAATTGCTGAGGATCAACACAAGGAGAATCATGAACTTGTGCCTGATCCAATTCTGGACCCCCTTGTTGAGCACATTATCCAGAATCAAGAGGTTCAAAATGGTATTCCGAAGGAAGCTAGAGTCAAAAAGAGAAGACAATTAACAAAGATTCTAAGTTTTAGGGGCCCATTGAGTCATTTGGAATAGTCGGGTTCCATTGATTCTGGAGGTATTCATCATAGAACCCAAGTAATACTCAAAACTTTCAGGGATGCAGTGGCAACAAGCAAGAAGTTGGGGGTCATTCATCATGAGAGTGACGAAACAGTGGTTAATAGACTAGTTCAACTTAACATCGAAGAACACAAGAATAGGTTCCAAGCTCTATCGAGGAAGTGAAGGGTACGGTACAGAGAATAATGAATCTGGTCTTTGTGTTTAGGAGGTGGTGGTGTTGGTTAGTGTACTGTTTGGTTTGTGGTGCTTGTTTAGCTTTGGTCTTTGGTTGTCGTTGGGTTGGTTTGTCTTGGTTTTGTGCGGGTTTTTTCTGCTTTTGCTTGTTTTTGTGTCCCTCTGATTTTGTTTTTAGGTTGCTGATGGTGGTCGGGTCAATGTGCTCTGGGCTTTGTTGCTGGTTTGATCTTCTTGTCCGATGCTCAGCTGCTGCCTGTTTCTAGAAGATCATTGCCTAGTGCTATCCAAAATCAGATTTGCTTCCCATGGAAAATCTCCATGATGATGTGGTTTTATTGGCAATTCCCTTTTGTTTTAGCTGTAGAGGATGGGGTCTATTGTTCCTTTGATACAGCTAAAATCCCCTGCCTATAAATACTGCTTTGCTGGTTCAAATGACTCTTGAAGACGATGTAGACTATGTTGTTGGCTGACTGTGGCTTTTAGTGATATGTTGCTCCATGGTTCACTTCCATTGCTTTGCTGCTGCTGATGATAAGGTCGTTAACGGATCTTTCGAGATGTGGCTAGTAGAATTTGGTCTTGTTTTTCTTTTAGGTTGTTTGGCACAGGAGATGGTTGCTGGTTGAAGGCGGCATGGATGGGGTTCTCTTTCCCTTGCCGTTGGATGTGGTTGTTGGGGTGGTTTACAGGTGAAGTGCTGGTGGAGGCGGCGGAGTGGATCATCGAATGTTTTGTTGGAGGCAGTGGTTTCATGTTCAGAGCGGTGGTGCTTGCGGCAGCTTGGATTGGTGTAGGCAGTGGGTTGGCAGCAGCAAGGTTGAGTGGTGGCAGTGGGTTTCATATTGGCAGTTTGAGGGCAGTGTTTCTGGGATGCACGGTGGTGACTTCGGTTCACAGCAGGGGAGGTGTTGGATTCACAGAAGGCTCGGATTGATTTTAGGGATCGGGGACACTCGACGGGTTCAAGGCGGTCAGAGCGTCAGTAGCAGCGTTTCGTTTCTTGGGCTGAATCTGGTGAGCCGTTTGGCCTCATATCGTGTAATTGTCGGAGGCTCTCTCCGGTCAGGCTTTAAGGATGGATCGCCGCCGGTGAGGGGTGGGTTTCTAGGACCCGGGCCTACCTAGGTTTTGGTCTCTGGAGGCAGAGGATGAATCTAGGCTCTGTTTTGCTATTTAAACGTTGCTTAGTTTTTTGATGTTCTCCCTTGTTCCTTTTATCATTGTAATACTCGTATTTCACTGATAATAAAATCTTTTGCTTAGAAAAAAAAAAAAGCCCAATAAAAAAGAATCTTATGGAGGGTTCTACTAGAAAGATATTTGGGCTGTCTGTCATTTTGTGTTATAGGTATATATATTATATAGTAATGGACTTGCATTTTGTTGTTGCAAATTCAGCGGATTTGGACCTGCTTTTAGACTATTTGGGTGCGGGTTTGGGCTTATGCTTATGCTTATACCTTCTAGATGAATTTTGGCCCGTTGGACCTGATAGATTTATAAAGCCCATCTGGCCAAGCTAACTGACGGGCTTGGGCAATGACTCAGCCCCTCGGGGCCTACTAATAAAGCCGATAAACAGCCAAAAACTTAAGCAAATCTCAGTGCTGGTGTACCTTTGATCCTTTTAATCTTTTTAATTCTTTATAAAAATTAATAAATTCTTTTTGCTTACCAAAAAAAAATAATAATAAGAGCATTGGGTCTGTACGTTTTCACTCTAGAGTACGTTCCTGGATCGCCCTTTTAATTCTGAGTTGGACTCACCTATGGGAAGCCTGAAAATGCAAATAATCAAAACTAACATGAAGTAAATCTACACTAATCAGAAGGAAGGAGTACAAGCAGGGAGCCCAAGTGGTGATCCCAAAAAGAAGAAGAAGAAGGTGGTGGTGGTTTTTCCTCATCCTGGTAACCCTCCATGTATGTTGAATAAAGTTTATACAACAATCGTCCCATGCATGTAATTATCTCTAGTGTGCGATGATCGATCTGTTGGAAATTGACTCAGATTCCTTTTCCTATTCGGTTTAGGTTTACATAGTACTTTCATATAAATAGGGATCTTGGGGGTTCCTAGGGTTATGGTTCTTTTGTTCAATGGCTTAGTGATAGGTGCGCAAATATTCATATACGTACGTGCCCCGTAATGTATCCTTACTAAGTCCGTTTGTATTATTACTCTGGAACTTAATGCTTGATTTTTTATATTGTAGATATTTTGGAGAAAATATTGGAATACATTTCTAGTCATGTTCAGAGCTACAAAGATCAGGAAATTTCTGGCCGGTCCCATTTTTTGTTTAGAGTTCCATGCTAACCCCTTTTTGTAGACCTATCCCATCCAACCCTTTTTAAATGTGCTTTTACTATTTTATCCTTATCACTTTTCAACAACCCACAGAATTTACATCCCAAGAATTCACACCTCACAGAATTTACACCCCACAGAATTTACACCCAAGATTTCACAACTCACAGAATTCACACCCCACAAAATTCACACCGCAAGAGTTCATACCCCACAAAATTCACACCCCTTTACAGAATTCACGTCTCATTTTTACCCCATCGAGCCCCTTTTTAAATATGTTTTTACTATTTTATCCTTGTCACTTTTCAACAACCCACAGAATTTACATCCTAAGAATTCACACCTCACAGAATTCACACTGCAAGAGTTCACACCCCACAAAATTCACACCCCTTTGCAGAATTCACATCTCATTTTTACTTTTCATCCCCTTTGCAGAATTCACACTCATTTGCAAGAATTCACACATTTGAATTGACACTCATTTGAGAATTCACACCCCACAAAATTCACACCGCAAGAGTTTACATCTCACAGAAATCACTCCCCACAGAATTCACACCTTTAGAATTCACACCCCTTTGTAGAATTCACATCTCATTTTTACTATTCATCCCCTTTGCTGAATTCAAGCCCATTTGCAAGAATGCACACCATTGACTTGACACTCATTTGCAAGAATTCACACCTCTATGCACTATTCACGCCCTCAAAATTTTGGGTAAATTATTGGTGTGAATTCTTGAGTGTGTGGATTTGGCTCCAGTACACCATTTACAAAATTCATATACCTTTATAGAATTCACATCCCTAATATTCACATATCAATTTACAATCCTTTCCACATCTTTTACATAATTCACACTCCCATAATTTCATATCATACCCTTTTGCAGAATTCACATATTTGAAAAAAACAGAATTCACACCTTCAAAAAAAAAAATTCATACATTCGGAAAAAAAATATTCACACCTTCAAAAAAAGAATTCACAACACAAAAAAAAAAAAAAAAAACAAAAAGGTGTTAAAAAAAAAAAAAAAAAGCCCGCACAGAACACCCCATCTAAAATCGCGCATGACCCTCAGATTCATGCCACGGCGCGGAGGTCTGGTTGCCGGCGTAAGGCTAGCGGCTGTTCTTGGAGACCAGGGAGTCGACGTGGATGACAATTTCGGGCCGAATCAGGGCAATCATGACGGAGGGCAAGGGGAGAGCGTCCTTGTCGGTGACATGTGGGAGTCGAAGGTTTGGACTGAGACGACCGGG
>BPLS01027269.1:69993-83421 GCA_019656275.1 Rhododendron kiyosumense
TAGTCAATTTCTTTTTGTTTTTGGTCAAACAAAAATTCGATAGTTAGCTTCTTTGCTTGCTATTTGACAATCGCAAATATTGCTTGGATTCCTAATGCCCTCCTTTTATGGGATTGGAATGTCCTTTTAGTTCTCTTATTTGTAGAAGTAGATTTTGATAGCAATCGAGTTGGACTATGGAGATTAACGGTGTGTGAGAATGGTGGGTTTAGCATAAGTAATTTTTTGAACATGCAGAGGTAGATTGGCTTTTATTCATATTCATGGAATGTACGGAATCCGTGGGAATTCAATAGCCTTCGTGAATGGTTTGTTTGACTATATCTATAGTGATATTGAATGCTATGTTATTTTGAGTAGCATCTTCAAAACTCTTGCAATTGATCAAGCTTTTTATGTTAGTTTGAATTTTGTTTTGCTTGAATCGTTGAGTTATATCTTCGATTGAGAGTAAAGCGATATTAGTGTTGAAAGTGCAAGTAAAATTGACATTATCGTTTGTCAATGCATTTGTGTGCCTTCAGGCACGGATTCATTTGCACTTAGATTTCAATCCTTTGAAGTTAGACCATTTTCAGAATTTCAATATATACTGGTCGACCATGAAAAACAAATATACACCCCTTGATAATTTATTTTAGTTGTATTCAAAAACGTGTTGCGCCGTGCCTTCAGGCATGGGCTCAATCCCTAGTGTAGAAACAAAATGGGGCCGGCCAGTAAGAACCCCCAGATTTATAATCTGGGCTTTTGGTCTTTTGGGTTTTGAGCTTTATTGTTTATTCTGAACATCTTGTGGTCCATAAGGTGTTTTAGGCTGTCTCAATAGGTGTTTTCTTCCAACTCTGTGTTGGATTCCCCCTCCCCTCTCCCAACTTAATGTATCACTTGTCAAGTTTCTTAATAATACTTCTTTGCCTATCAAAAAATAAAATAAAATTCAACAGTACATGAAATTCAAGAACAACTCATGTGTTTACTCGATAAATGACACCCACAAATAACAACCCTCATATGAAAGTTTGTGGTTCAAAAAAGGGCTATGTTTCGATACACACCCCTTCATGTTTTGGTTATATGGTACGTTACATTCGAAATTTGGTGGGCCGTGACATGAATGTTTTTTTGGCTAAAATATGACTTCTAGATAAAGTACGTAGTTTCCGGTCCTAAAAGCAATTTTTTGTGGTTTAACATTTAAATTTGTGGCCTTCTGTTATTAGATTTTGTGGTCAAGTATATATAATTTCATACAAAATTACGTGGTTCAAAAAAGTCGATGCAAGAATACAAATTTTGTAGTCCAATTTACAAACTTTATGGAGTTAATTTGCGTATGAAATTTGTTGACTCGAGATACCAAAGTGCATATCGTACAATCCTTTAAGGGATCGGATGTGTACTTTTGTTGCTCCCAAGAATAATTATTACTATATTTGACTAATGTTGAGCTAGATTAAATTTTAAAAAGTTGCTTTTAGGAAGACTCGTACTCGTACCATCCTTGCCCAAACGGAAGAGGAGACCTAAGAGAACAAATAAATTGTTTGTGCTTTGAAATACCATTTTCTCCTTCGTCTACAAATTAGACACCCAATAAAATGTTTCATATGTAAAGGCTACAGAGGAACATCATAATCTACCAATAGATAGAAATTAATGACTCAAATGAGTGAGGATACCAGTTCTTTTGGGGTCGGGGCGTCCATCATCATCAAAGTTCTTGTTGTAGGGGGATGAAAACAGCTGAGGCTTCGGATCACTCTGGATTGCAACGGCTTACTCGTGCCTCTTCACCAGAACCCTAGTTCGTCGTCGGAACCCTAATCTACAAGACAGATAAGGGATGAGCGCACATTTGCCTCTCGTGGCAAAGGCCCTCCGATGCTTAAGTTAGTATCACGTACTAGCAATAAACCCTAATTATTAGTAGGAGAACAATATAAATTCAAAGTATTGCGTACCTTTTGCCTCTAGGTTTAAGTTAGTATCTAAGTAGATGCTTGCCGCCTAACCATCCCTGTTGCGCAGGAATTCCTATCTCGTATAAGAAATCCAGGATTTTTTGGACTCTCGTTCCCTTATTAGTTTATTACTAAAGAGTCCTTTTAGGACTCTTTTCCCTAACTGACCGAACATCCCATTCTCGTTGGATATCTTTTCCAGATCCTATACTCCTGGGATCTCATCCCTTACGGGATATTATGGTTCTGGAATCTTCCAAAGCACTCCCTCTGCTCCTACTCTTGACCGGAGTTCTTTCCTTGTTCGACTATTTCGTTGCCGAACAAACTGCCTGGACTAGTCACTTCACATGTAACTAGTCCCTTATTAGCTACTTGGACCAATGTTGTCACATGTCTCTACTTGCCAAACATACAACTTGGACTAATGACTTCTCATGTCACTGGTCTATATCGCCGTTCATCGCCCTTCCCGGCGGTACGATCGATCGTGCTAAACACGTGCTTCATTTATACCATGTGTTCGGCTGCTAACTGTACCTGTTCGGGAATACCACCCTACAATTGCTCCCCAGCTTTGCTCACTTGCCACTTTCGGGGGCAATGGGTGAATCTTAGAAACAAATGTCAGACCGAACTCCTCTGGTGCCGGGCAGTCACAGTATTAATACTCATTGATGCTTTTGGCGCCCTTTTCATTATACCATCTTGGGGTAGTGACTCCACGTGGCATGTTTCGTATGCCTTGCATTAATTTCGAACTGACATTTTATTAAGCGGCGTCAGAACGCACCTTCTTTCTGTTACTTTGCACGAAACGGCATGAGAGGAGACGTTTCGTCTCCGTCTCCTCCTTTTAAACCCTCATAAAAGGGATTTTTGGGTTTTTCCACAAAAAACCCAAATCCTCATTCTCTTTTTCTAAAAAACCAGACGAAAGGTTCGACCACCATCACCGCCGTTTGCCATTCGATTGCATCCCAGGCAACCGCTGCAACGGCTTCGTAAGACTCTTATTCTTGCTTCTTCTTGCATCTTTTTCTGAGATTCGTTTCCAGGTTTATCCTTCTATTTTAGGATTTCGATCGTATCTAGTTTCGAACTTTGTCCTGTGCATTTCCCCTGCATCCATGGCAGGCAATAATGAAAACCCTTCAAAACCTAACAAGTTTAGGAAACTCTGTGAAACCCATATTGCCATGGCGGCATTTAGGGCCGAATATAATGTTCCTGACAACATGGGGCTTGAACTAGCCCATTTGGGGGCGGATAGGGATGGTTGCTCATGGGATAGAATGTGTATCCCTATCGTAGCCATTGTCGAGGGTGGAGTTCGTTTCCCTCTTCACCCACTACTCCGCCAAGTTCTGAACTGGTATCGTCTTACCCCCATGCAAGTTTTGACAAACGTTTTTAGGTTGGTGATGGGGATCGTAGCCTTGAATAGGATTCTGGGAACCCAACTAGGAATCTGGGACATCCAGTGGTGCTATAGCATCGTGCTAAACCCTGAATACAACACGTATTACATCAAGGTTAGAAAAGTAGAAAAGCGTCTCATGCTAAACTTGCCAGATTCTGCACGTGATCACGAGATCGATTTTCTCTATGTTATTGGAGCATTCGAGCCAATAGGTGAAGATGGCCAAGTGGTGGGCCTCCATTGCCCCCACATATGGGGCTATCCACATATGCTCCTAATTTACTTTGTTATATTCGTAATTTTCTCCACCGCCTCTGTTCGCGTTTACTAAACTTTGTTTGACTTACTGTTTGGCAGCGAATAACGCTAACAAGCGTCCCAGACGAGAGCCATGCTACATCTAAACAGCGGAGATTAATAGGATACTGAGATATACAGGTGAGCCTAGTACCTTAACAGTTGGTCGGGGTCGTAACGCAAACGTACTACTAGGATACGATCCTGCTTACAAAGGTGTTATTGACAGAAGACTCGCCAAGCCAAGTACTAGTGCTGCCTCAACTTCGACTGCTCCCCAACCACGGAGTTTGAGATCCCGTGCCGAAGTTACTGTTGCCAGGCAGCCATGTGAAGTACCCATTTCCGAGGGCATTCCACTGCCTCGTTTAATTCTTAGAAGGTCAATCCAACGACAAGCCGAACAACCAGCCTCCCAGTGTGACACCAGCCAATCCTTCTCATCGGGATATTCAGCGTCGCCTCCTTCGTTAGGTACGATGACTCGCCAACCCATGAATTTGAGTTCTCTTCTTACTATCTCTGCCTGTGGTCGTGGTGTTGGGAGAGCAGCATCAACTGGACATGCCCCACCACCACCCCGCCGTAACAGGGGTGGTTCTAACGGGTCTTCCTCATCTCCCCGAGGATCCAACATGGTTCATGAAACCAGTGATGCTCATCGGGACGAACGTCCTAGAAATGAAGGCTCCGGGGATGCCACAGCACAAGTAGCGGGTTCAACCCAAACACCTCTTTCACCGAGTACTTAAGTGTTAGCTCATAGTTGGACCCCCCAACTCATTAGGGGTGATCGGCCTGTTAATATTGGTGATAGTGCAAGCTCTTCTGAGACTACACTAGCACTTGCACAATGGTTGCTGCTGCCCGTCGATATGCAGAAAGAATCTAGATCCTCACCTGATCGGTTCATCTCCACTGGTCTTGTCAGTGGGATAAAGGTAAAATAATTTTGAAAACTTTTAGCCGAACCTAAACAATTGGTTTTATTATATTAATGCTTCCTACCTTTTTCTGGGTTTCTTTAGTTCATCCAAAAGATGGTTGTAATGGGCCAAAAACTTCAAGAGATCGAAACAGAACGCAACAGGCTTTTGAGAGACAACACCAGGCAATTGCAAACAATATCCAGTCTTGAAAGAGAGAGAGACAAGGCTAAAACAGAACTTGAAGGAATAAAGAGCAAACTCGAGACTACTGAGAGCAACCTTAGTCAAGCTTTATCTGAGATTGACAATGCCAAGAAGGCAGCCTATGAAGACGGATATCAAAAGGGTTTTGACGTGGCAACGACGAGTTATGTTGACCAAATGCCAACAATCTAAGATCAGATCTGGGTTGCCAGTTGGGAAGCTTGCTTGACGAAGACTGGCATTGCTGAAGATTCGATCTTCTAAGTGGAAAACGACTTGCCACGCCGCCGAGCTATAGCCTCTCAGTAGCATGATGAGCCTCCAACTGATGATGTTGAATGACAGATAGACGAATTTACAGATGCTGATGAAGAGATACAGATGGAGTCTCAAGATCTGCAATCGAACATGCATTAGTTCGGGAGGCGACCAATGAGACTGTGGTCTCGGAGGAGAATGCTGTTGTTGGTGGTGGCCCCAGTAGTGAAGTGAATACAGAGGTCACCACTGATTCTCCACCAGAAATCCCAAACCTGGATTGATTTAGTAAGTTTGCATCTACTCTTTCAAACACTTGGCTAGTCCTTCATGACCATGGTTTTTTTTTTTTGTTTTAAAGCCCTGCGAGGCACCAGTCTTTTCATACTTTTGATAACACAGGTATTCGGCCACTTGGTTTTTGTTTGCTTGGCATCTCGTGACCTTCGTCGTTCCAACCTTACAAGTTGAATTTCTAAGTTTAATCGTACTTAGATAATTTCTGCTCGCATGCCTAAGTTTTTCGTACTTTAGAGCACAAGCTATTTGTGCATGTTTTCGTATTGCACTTTCAAGTTTTTCATACTGGAATAAATGCTCACTAAGTTTACTCGTACTTTATGAAAAAATGGTCAAGTATTCGTACTTGGATAATTTGCACATTTTCGTATGCATCGCCCAGTTTGTTCGTACTTCAAAGATATCCGTCATGTATATATCCAAGTATTTCATACTTGTTTTAAGCTTCTCATGCTTAAATATTTTAGCTAACATATGCTTGTTATGTTTTCATCAAGCAAATATTTCATATTTGCTTGCTGTATAAGTTTCTTTCATACTTAAAACCGTAGGTTTAAGTTTCTCATACTTAGCCTAAATTTCTCATATTTAAACAAATCTAAATTTCTCATACTTAACTAACTTTAACTGTTTCGTACTTAAAGTATTTTTTGCATGCATTCGTATACAATCCATGTTTTTCATAAGTAAACATAGGTGAATTCCTTTTAAACGTAGAAACGAGCAAGATTTTCAAAGAAGCAATTTCAAGTATTTCGTACTTGGAAAAATCATAGCGTTTAGTCGTACGCAACTAAGTATTTCGTGCCCATTCCCGGCTCCCCAATATAAAAAGGGAAGACAATTCCAAATTCATATTTCACAGCTTTAAAAAGTAAAAACAGATATTACAAAAATCTTGATATACTGCAAAAAAGTTGGTTTTATTCATGAACCTGAACTCAATGGGGCGTTATTCGTACCCGTTGCAACTAATCAATAAAATAAGAAATAAGGGAATTTTATTCGTAATTCTCACACAATCACGTAGTATATCCTAAACAGAATAAAATCAAAAACTAAATTCTTTTAAACAAAGAATTTTCTTAGATTATGAACGGTCCAAGGCCTTGGCACTGGATTTCCGTCCAGATCGGCCAATCTATAGGGCCCTATGCCCACAATCTCAATCACTTGATACGGGCCCTCCCAATTGGCCCCCAACTTGCCCTTGTTGGCCACCTTGGTATTGCCGAGCACTTTTCATAGAACAAGATCCCCAACACCAAAATCTCGAGGGTGAACATGTTTGTTATAGCTCTTCATTAGCTATTCCTAGTAGGAAGCCAGATGCACTAGGGCCTTTTCCCTCCTTTCCTCGGTGAGATCAAGCCTGATTTCGAGGACCTTATCATTGCCCCCACTCTCAACCAATGCAATCCTATTGGTTGGAAGACCAACTTCTACGGGTATTACTGCCTCTGTTTCATATGCCAAGGAATAGGGGGTCTCTCCCATAGACCTCCTAGGTGTTGTACGGTGTGCCCATAGTACCAATGGTAACTCATCAGGCCACTTTCCTTTTGCTTTGTCCAACCTCTTCTTGATTCCGTCAAGGATGATTTTGTTGGACGCCTCTGTATGCCCATTACTCTGAGAGTAGGTTGGGGTTGAGTAATAATTTCGTATCCCATACTGGACACAAAAAAGCTTTGAATTTTTTTTGAAACTGGGACCCATTGTAGTAATCAATGAGTAAGGGACCCCATATCAAGTAATGATACTCTTCCACACAAACCTTTCTATCATAGGTTCAGTGATTTTAGCCAACGGCTCTGCCTCAATCCATTTGGTAAAGTAATCCATTGCTACCAATAGAAATTTCCTGTTACCAGTTGCCTTGTGGAGTGGACCCATGATGTCCATTCCCCATTGAGCAAATGGCCAAGGACTCGTCAATGGCACCAAATCTTCTGCTGGTGTTCAAATCATTGGTTAGGATTTTTAACACTTCTCACAAATTTTTACATATAACTTAGGATTTTCCTGCATATGTAGCCACCAATAGCCTTGGGTAATTGCTCGGTGGGCAATGCACCTGCTTCCAGCATGACTCCCACATGTCCCTTCATGAATCTCATGAAGGAATCTTTGCACCATCTCTGAGTGTGCACACAGCAAATATGATCTAGTAAAAGATTTTCTGTGCAATTTTCCTTCTAGGGACAACCAAAACCTTGCAAATTTGGTTTTAATTTTATGAGCCTTTTTTTTATTAGTGGGGAGCGTTTCATCTCGTAACAACGCCACAATTGGATCCATCCAACTTGGCCCCTAGTTCACGTCTAAAACCAACTCTACACTCCTGCCGATACTCGGCTCAGTAAGATACTCCACCGCAATTTTCCTTTTCAACTCAGTTGGTACGGCCGCAGCCAACCAAGCTAATGAATTTGCGTGAGCATTTTGTCCAGAACTTATCTGCTCAATGTATACCCTTTCGAAGGTATCAAGCAGATCCTTGGTTGCCTGCACATATTCCGCCATCTTTTCATTCCGGGCTTCGTATTCCCCGAATAGTTGATTGACCACGAGCTGTGAATCACAATACACCCTGACTCATTTTATTTTCAACGTTCTTACACTCTTTAATCCAGCTAAAAGTGCCTCATACTCTGCCACATTATTCGATACACTGAAACCAAGCCGAACAGACAGTTTAATCATTACTCTTTCAGGGGGAAAAAGTACAACCCCAATACCTGAACCAGTGTTACATGTTGATCCATCAACAAACAACATCCATTCCATGGGATCCTATTCGGCGGATACTCTATTCTTGATGGCTGGTGTCCAGTCACCTGTTTCTTTCTCGTAGGAGGCAGAGGTGCTATTGCAGGTGAAAATTCCGCCACAAAATCCGCTAGCACTTGGTCTTTGATTGCTGCACGTGGCTAATAATCAATGTCGTACTGGCTTAACTCAACGGACCATGTCGAGATTGTTCCTGAGAAGTCTGCTTTTGGTAGCAGTGATCTGAATGGGAACTCAATATAAACCGCAACCTTGTGGCTTTGGAAATAATGTAGCAACTTCCTTGTGGCTATCCTTAGTGCCAGGACAAACTTCTCTAACGGTAGATATCTCGTTTCTGCATCCAGCAATATCTTGCTAACATAGTAAACAGGGATTTGCTCGGATCCCAAATCCCTTAACAGGACTGCACTTACATCATGTTCAAAAATAGCTAAATACATAGTTAAAGTCTCACCTGGCTGTGGAGTTGACAAAAGTGGAGTCTCGGCCTAATACTTCTTTAGATCCTAAAAGGCTTGCTCACACTTTGCTCCCCATTCGAATCCTTCCCTCTTTTTTAATAACTGAAAAAAGGTCTGCACTTATCATTTGATCTGCTGATAAATCTACTGAGTGCTGCAGCCATTCCAGTCAACCTCTGGACTTCCTTTGTGGTTTTGGAGCTTTGTAGCCTTTGCAAAGCTGCAATTTGATCAGGATTGGCTTCAATCCCTCTCATGGTCACCTGGTGGCCTAGGAACTTCCCAGAACCAACCCAACGCACACTTCGAGGCGTTGAGCTTCAGTTTGTATTTCCTCAGGATCCCAAAAGCCTCTTTCAAGTCCGCTATGTGTCCCTATCTGGCTTCACTTTTCACCACCATATTGTCTATGTATACCTCCATAGTCTCGCCAAGCAGCTTTCTGAACATGATGGTTGCTAATCTTTGATATGTTGCCCTTGCGTTCCTCAGTCCAAAAGGCATGACATTATAACAGTACAACCCTCATGGTGTAATGAAAGAAGTCTTTTCCTGATCAGGCCAAACATAGCAATTTGATGATATCCTCGATATGCGTTGAGGAAACTCATTCGCTTGTATCCAGCAGTTGCGTCAACCAATTGGTCTATCCTTGGAAGAGGGAAACTATCTTTTGGACATGTTTTGTTTAAGTCTGTGAAGTCTACGCAGACACACCACTTCCCATTCTTTTTTTTCACAACCACAGTGTTGGATAACCATTCTGGGTAATAAACTTCCTGTATTACTTTGGCTTCCAACAAATGATCTACCTCCTCTATTACAGCATCAACATGCTGTACAGCTGCCTTTCTTTTTTTCTGAATGACTGGCTTATGTTATAAATCAACGTTTAAGTGGTGGCAGATCACTCCTGCATCCACTCCGGGCATCTCTTCTGGTACCCAAGCAAATACATCAATATGATCTTTTAAGAAGCTTACCAATTCGGCCTCTTTGTCTACTGCCAAGGTTTCCCCAATTAAAAAATACATTTCGGGATCAATCTCGTTGATCTGTATTTTCTTTAGGCCTTTAACCACTTTTTCTGCTAGGCTTCTTCTGACATCCTTGATAGTCGGTTGATCCCGTACTTCTAGTGTATGAACATGATGGGCCTTTGGGGCTTTTTTAATGATGGAAATAAAACACTGTTGGGCCACTTTTTGATTACCTCTAATTTTTTCAACCCCATTAGATCCTCGGAACTTCACCAACTAGTGATAAGTTGAGGACGCAGCTTTCATCTTGTGTAGTCAGATCCTTCCTATAATTGCTTTATAAGAAGAAGGAACATCTACAACCAGAAAATCTGTCCTTAACACCACTGATCCAGCCCGAACAGGCAACATTATTTTCCCAAGGGGCCAGACGACACTTGCACCAAACCCAACCAAGGGTGTTGTGGATTGCTCTAAGTCTTTCTCGGCCAGACCCAATTTCTTGAACGCATCATAGTATATTACTTTTATAAAACTCCCTGAATCCACTGGGATTCTCTCAATGTCGTATTCCCCAATTCGTAGAGTTATGACCAAAGCGTCATTATGGGGCGTTTGAACTTCTCCTAAATCTTCGTCGGGAAAAACTATGCTCTCGTTGCATATGTCATCTTCTCGGCCTCTTTTCTTTCGTAACCGCATAACGTGCTATTCGTGCTTAACTCGCCTCTTGAGTAGCCTGACCTCGTTTCTCGTATAAGGTGTGGCTAATCCATATATCATATGGATTATCCCTTTAGGATTTTGTTCGTAATCCATCTCCAAGGCGGAATTATCTTTTGGGTCCTTTTGGATAAATTGTTTGAGGTAGCCATGAGAGACCAGATCATCAAGGTGCCTCTTACACATCTCACAATCCTCAGTCATGTGGCCCCAGTCCTTGTGATAGTTGCAGTGTTGATTCGTAGCATGTTTTACGTCTTTATTTCGACCCAGACTTGGGGGCCACTTAAAATAAGGTTGATTCTTTATTCGATAACGAATTCTATATATGGTTTTCTTCCAAACTGTGTTTATTGAAAAGAAAGATATGGGGTCAAGAGCTTGCTTATCTTTGTACGACTCCTTCTTTGCCTGCCCGTACTATTTTCTCTCCATGTAAGTTTTTGGTTCTGTCTTATCTACCTTCTTAACGGGCGCTTTTGGCTTTTCGACTTCGATATTAACGTCCTCCCGGAGTATGTCATCCTCCATCCTGGCATGTTGATCTATTCGTTCCATCAGTTTAGCCAATGTTGCTACCGGATACTTATTCAATGAATGGCGTAGCTCTTCCCGAACAGGCAAGCCAATCTTGAAGTTAGCAATAGCGTACTCTTCATTACAACTTTCAATCTCATTGAAAGTTTCCCAGTACTTCTTTGCATAATCTCTGATCAGCTCACCTTCTGCCTGCTTCATGGTGGAAAGACTTTCAAACGTCTTTGGGGCCCTTCCGCTTGTTAAGAACCGAGCAGTGAATTCTTCGGCCAACTGCCTCCATACTTGGATGGAGTGCGGGCCTAACTTGTGGAACCAGGATAGGGCCACATTCCCTAAACTCGAAGGGAACATCTTACACATAATGGCATCATCTCCATCGTGCATTAACATGGCCTGCTTATAATGTTGTATGTGAGCTACGGGGTCCGCATTTGTCTCGTAGAGTTTGAATGTACCGTGCTTCACTCTGCTCGGCAACCTGGCCTCTTATAGCTTTCTTGAAAAGGGGGAAGCTGTTATATTACTTAGGGCCTTCTGTGCTGCTTCTTGTGTAGTCATCGTTCCATCTTCAAGTTCCTTGGTTTTGTGAGCGATGGCTTTGCCCCAATCAGCATCAGGCCTCTCATACCTATCCTGGTGATGCTTCCTGGTCTCCTCCTCTTCAGGGGTGGAATCTCGGCTTCTGCTCCTTCTTTTTTGTGAATAAGCCTTTCACCTAAGGGTGAGACTCCTACTTCTGCTCCTTCTTCCTCGTGAGGGAGCTTTTTTGTGGATTATAAGAGCTTGCCTGTCACTTCTGGAATTTCTTCGTGAAAGTCCAGAGTCTTCCGGGTGTTCTCGTACCCGTTGTAACTCTTGAATCTCGTATTCTTGTTTTTTGATTAAACAAGCGTACTCCTCGATTTCCTTCCTCTTTTTATTGAGAACATCATCACTATTATGTATACTTCTTGAATGCGCAACTGATTCCCCTCTTTGGTGGGACTTGCTCCTTCTCGTGGAGTCGGTCGCCGTCCTACCCCCTTTGTCTTTGGAGTTATCTGGGAATATCAAAGGGTCATCTCTGCTTTTCGTTTTCCTACCATGTCTACCAGTGGGCTTTTTCGGAGCGCCTGGTGGGGACTTGTCTTGTAACGCCCCGATTTTCTAAGGAATTTCGGGCGCATTATTCTTAAAATAGGCTGAATTTTACAAACTTCTAGGCCTCAATTTATCCTTATACAAAAATTACAATTTCAAAATAATACAAAGAAAATCTATGTATATTTATTTAACAAAAGTAACTCCAGAGTGACTCTAGTTTTGACACGAATTCCAAGTAACGTTGGCCCAGACTCCGTTCCAGGGATCCCACTTGTATCAACTGCTCCAATGTGGAATCCTACACACTTTGGCAAATTGAACGCCAAAGCAAACGATTTGCCAGAATATAAACGTATCCGTGAGTGATAATTCACCCAGTAGAATAATCTCAACCCTACCAACCCCTTACTCTACAATTAGCATTTAGTAATAACAATAATATCATAATTGATAATACACAAGAGATACAGAATTATAGCACATCATCTTTTTCTTTACTATCCATCATCTTACATGAAATCTAAGGATCATCTCCACGAGATCCTTTCCTCCCACATCCACTAACTATGATCATGTAATGGAGAATCCTCCCCTTGCTTGTCCTGCACACGGGGTTCTAAATGAATTCACCTAAGTTATGTACCTCGTATGAATTCATTTAGGACCATAACAGGGGGCACGATTACCCTTTGGAACTTTCCATGGCGTACCATACATTAGGGTCGCCACCATTCCTAAGCCACTAACTATGACCGTGTCATGGAACAATCCCCCTTGCTAGCCTTGCAAGGCACAATTACCCTTTGAAACTTCCCATGGCGTACCATACGTTAGGGTCACCAAAATATCATCACTGGGCCCCGCAGGTAACCCATTTCAACACAGGGCCCCATAGGTTACCCTTGCCATCACCATGGCTCAAATCACAATCCACACACTCACACTTTCAACACTTTACCAATTTCCATTTACTTAACATCGTCTACGTGATTCTCTACTCGTAACCACCCAGTGAACCCAGATCCAATCTAGCACGTACAACATGATTTATCAATAACAAAATAACGAATACAAATGATACATTACAATGACATAACAAAATATAACAATTGATACGTGCAAGTAATTAAATACATAAGGGTTTTGGATTGGGCCAGTGCCTTTTTAATTATTTAAATTTTATTAACAAGTAAGTTAATTGGACATTTGTCGATTTAAAAAAAAATGAACTATAGGAGTATTTGGCTTTAGATGTAAAGTTGGATTTTAACTAGAGAGATTCTATTCTTGTATTACAAGAACACAATAGCCTTACGTTTTAATTAGGATTCCTAAATTTTCTTAACGCAAATTTTTAGTTCTTAAAATGATATTATTGACTTTATGTATCCTTTTACTAACAAGTAAAATAGTCAGTTCCAAAATATATATATATATATATATATATATATATTATCTTCTTTTTCTTTT
>BPLS01027270.1:0-10902 GCA_019656275.1 Rhododendron kiyosumense
AAGCCAATCGGCAAGGCCCTCTATTGTTTGCCAAAATATCCCAAGTGCGATACGCGTTGTCGAAGGACTGACCTGGAAAGCCCGGATGCCGTCAACCAGATGACTGGCGACTGTTGCTCTTCACTGTTTGAATACAACAAACAGTGTAACAAATTATGGCCTCCTAATGTAAAAAGGGAGCCTTATTGATAAGGACACACTACAGGGTTCAACGTGCAATTAGTCCACCTAAACTTTTCATAGTGGTTCCAGTCCTTATATGTACACACGTTCCAAAAATACCCTTAACTCATAAAACACGCTCAAAACCAAAATAAGCCAATGCTATTGACTGTGATGCCTTCGGTGAAATAATACAGAGAACAAGGTTGGGTGGTGGATAGTGGAAAGGGGACAAAGTTCTCTTGGGAAGAAAGTACGATAGTAACTTTATAGGAATTACTATGGTAAAATCACCACATCCCTTTTGCCATATAATTAGACAACTTACTATTATTTTTTTAATTAATGCAATTTAGTTTTTCACAAAAAAAGAACTACGATGATATCTTTTGGTTGCCATGTTTTTTATTGTTTTTTTACCTCAGTAATTTTTCTTGTATACATGTGACATTTCTAGTAAGCATAATTTTTTTTTTCTTTTATGCAACTGTAAAAAAAATGAAACACATGGGTGGGTTTGGAGAGATAACCTTATTTGTCAGTCTTTTGGGGATAATAAAGAGTATAGATTTTGATAGATAATTAAATCTGTTGATTTTATTACGATTATACATAGTATAGAATTTGCAGAGATAACAATATCTATTGGCCTTTTTAAAAAAAATTGATAGTATGAATTTAGACAGATAACATTATTTGTCAGTCTTTTGGAGGTAATAAAGAGTATAGATTTTGATAGATAACCATATCAATTGATTTTGTTTGTAATTATATAGAGTACGTAATTCGCAAAGACAATCATATTTGTTGATCTTTTTTTAAACAATATACAGTATAAATTTGAACTGATAACCATATCTTTCCAAATCTATATTCTGTATTATGCCTAAAAGACCAACTAATAAGGTTATCTATGTAAAATTTGTGCTCTCTATAATGGCAATAAGACTAATAGATGTGGTTATCTCTCCGAATCTATACTCTATATTCCATTCTAAAAAGATTAGCAAATAAGATTATCTTCGAGACATACGTGTCCGGTATAATCGCAATAAAATCAAAAGATTGATTATTTGCCCAACTCTATAAAATTAAAAGATTGATTATTATTCCAAAAGACCAACATATAATAAGGCAAACTGTGTGAGATATGAGCTCTTTATAATTGCAATAAAACCAACAAATTCATACTTTGTACTCTCCCTGTCCCACATTAAATGTCCCCTATGGAAATTCATGCATTTTTAAACTCCTAAAAATATATTTCCAAATTTTATTTTTTTACACCAAATTAAAGTACTCATTGAATACTTTAATTTTGTATATAAAATAAAATAAAATAAATGATATATGCAAAATATTTTTTTGGAGTTTGAAAATGCACGAATTCTTGTAGCGGACATTTAATGTGGGACGGATGGAGTATTATCTTAAAGACCAAAAGGTTAGGTTATCTCTGATATGTACTCTGTATAATCTTAATAAAATTAATGAACAGCTGTAATTATCTGCCCAAATTTATACTTTGTGTTAGTCAAAAAAGACTAATAGATAAGGTCATCTCAGAACAAATGTGTTATGTATAATTGTAACAAAATTAACAAATATGGTATATAACCAAGTTTATACTCTATATTATTTCAAAAAGATAAACAGATAATGTTATTTATGCGAAATATGTGTTCTATACAATCTCAATTTTACTAATAAATAAGGTTATCTATTCAAACAACACATGTGTTTCATTTTTTGACATTAGCCCAATTTTGTGTTGTTGTAAGGAGGTACATTTTTGGTTGGTAGAAAAAATAGATTTACACGCATCTCACACTTGAGCTTGGTAAAACAGATGGTAAATGCTATTAATGATAGTCATTCCTATGTATATGTTATTATTGCCAAATGTGTAAAAACTCTTCCTCCCATACTTGACCAACAGATAATGTTATCTTCATGAAATATGCAATTTATTCAGTAAAACTAACAGATGTGATTATCTATCTATACTTTTTGAATTATTCCAAAATGACTTAGAGCTAAAGTTATTTGATTTGCAAAGTATGTGCTCTATATAATCGCAATAAAGTCAATAGGTATGGTTATCTGTCCAAATTTGTATTCTCTTTTTTCAAAAATATCAACAGATAAGGTTGTCGGTTATATTTGTAAGAAAAATGATATGGGTACAGATTTTGTACCGATGAGTGAGTGGGGCCCTCTATGAAATTCCACAAAAATAATTCGAGATATTTATTTTTGTCTTTATTAAAAAAAATGATAATAATTTTTTTGATAACACATAAGCTAATCTGTTCAATTTTTTTTTTCAGGACAAATATCATTTTCGTGATATTTTCATCTTCCAATATTTAGATACTCGAGTAATAAAAGGAGCCAACATCTCCCATCCCCAACATCATACTATCATTTCCTCTTTTTCCATTTACGTCCTCTCAAATTTAAAATAGCAGACAAAGAAAAAAAAAAAAAAGGTGCAAAGTGAAAATGAAGAAGTTTTGCTTGCCAGTAAAACAAATGAAAAAGAGAAAAACGCAAACAGGGGTCCTACCTAACTCAGACCCCTCTATATCATCAATTCCGGCCCCTCTCTGCCAACACTACGACGACTGCTTCTCTCTCTCTCAACCTCTCTCCAATGGGCGCGCCCATCAACTACCAACGCCATATGGATAACAATTTTTTAGGCAGCGGAGGTGGAGACTACCTACCACCATTATCCTCCCAGAATGGGCGGTGCCGGTGGCAGAGGGATTGGGAAACGAACCAGCCTTAGCCGGAGCATTTTTTGTTATAGTGTCCACCGGAGTTGAGGTTTTTGCGATCGTTGGCGGTCGTTTGCCGAAATTGAGTTTTCAGAAGATTTTTTGTGACCTCAGTTGAAGTCGGCAAAGGAGTTGGAAACAACTGATAAAGTGAGGAGAGAGAGTGAGGAGAGAGAGGGAGAGTTCTCCTGGAGAGAAAGGAAGCACCAGGGTAATTTTGTCCATACAAGGACTTTAACCAATAAAACTTGTACGTCAATGGACCGAAACCTTATAAAAACATAGCCTGGGCTAATGGCGCAATGGACTCCTATCTTTGGACTTTACACCAATTTTCCGATGTAAAAAATAGGTGTGCGGACGAGCGTCTCCAGTACCAAACGGACTGAAGTGATCGATCCACTGAGTCCATATTTTCTCTTGGTGAATTGTGAAGGTTACATATTGGTTCATGGGGGATTCGTAGCTTAAGCAGCTTTACAAACATTGACACAAGTAAAAGTAGACAGATCTTTTGGATTATTTTTGTATTTACTAAAAAAAATTGGTTTAGTTCGTTATTTTAATATTATTCTTTTTTGTTTTGTTGAGATAAACCAACAATTCTCATAAAATTGACGCAAAACTAACAAACTAAATATTAGCACTAAACCGTAAATTGACAATTATCCTTTCCTTCTTAACGACGTGTGGGAATGGCGACTAACATAATTTCTACTAGTCCCACAAGTTCAACACTGATAGAGTGGCAAAGGTTCAACTCAAAATTTGATGCTAGCTTGTTGGTGCCCACAAACTTGGAATGCTCTCTGTAAAAGGTGGTTCTATGCCTGTTTCCAACTCTCACAACATGCATGCAAAATATTCAGACTATTACAAGTGGTACAAACGCCTACTATTTTGTGCAATTGCAGAAATCGATAAACAAAGAAACATGGGAATACTTTTAGGGACACACTATGAACTAAGTGGGAACACCTACTCAATATTACTTATGGTGCGAAAGTATTCAAACAGAGATGCCAGATATTGTAGACACCCTATTCTGGACTATCCAGACCGGCACGTTCGCGGTCTTTTATTTTCCCCAATGATGATTAAACGGTCGAAAACTCCCCCGAGGTCGACGGAAGGTCGTGAGCTTTGAGCGTTGGACCCTATCCTTTCAAACCATTTCAAGCCTCTTCAAACCCTTTCAAATCCAGAGCCAAATAAGCCTCAGCAAAGCCATACCTGGCTTACGCCACCTCTTCTTTGGCGTGCGCCAGGAATTCGCCACGTGTCGGACATCGACCGTTGACTGAGTTTGACCTGGCGCACGGCGTCTTAAAGGTGGCGTACGGAGGGTCAAGGCCGGTCAAATCACCGCTTTTCTGTCACGTGCTTGAGACTTCGTAACTGCCAGGGTACATTGCAGAGCACCCTGATCATTACTCTCTGCAGGCCGTCCCCCTCTCTCTCCTACACACTCCATCAACCTAGTCTCATGCATTAAATGCATGGGAACTCCCTTCCTAACCTAACCAAACCCCTAACCCCAGCTGACTGCCTTCCTCCTCAGTCCTCTCTCCTCTATAAATGCCAACCCTTGCATTCATTTGCAAAGGTTAACAACATTAACTCCAAGTCCACTCCTCTCTTTTCCTCCCTCCTCTTATTCTCTCATTGCAAGAGTAAGAGACAGGTCTGCACACTCCCCTCCACTGATCAACCACTACACAGCCCCCATCTTCAACACCCAAAGCTCACTCCCTTTCTTCCATCTCTTGCACCAAAGGTATACCACCTTTGCACTGTTTTCTGTTTTCAGCCCCTGAGGGGAACCAGAAGGGTTCTGGCTAGTAACTGATACTAGCCCAGGCCCCTCTCTGGTAAAATAAATCAGTCGTAGTGGACTATCTATGGCGCACGCCAGCTATGTCATGCCGTACGCCATCTCTGGCTGTATGAGCACACTTGGCGTGGGGATCATGGAAGGCCCATTTATTGCTCTTTTCCTTCATGTCATCACCTCCTAGCATGCTAATAACCAGCTTATTATTTTCTGTACTTTAGAACGATTTAAATGTAGCCTTCAATGCCTGTATCCTTTTGCTTTATAAGGCCCCTGGGTTACTTCTGGTCATGCTCCAGAGCCCAGATGGTGTAAAGCCAGACCCTGACTAGCTAGCAAGCCTGGCGTACGGCCTCCGTAGGGTGGCGTACGGCACGTTTGGTGCAGGCCAGTGCTTGGCCCTTACATCATGCTTCCATCTGGGCCTCTTGTTTCTTCCCCACTCTGTTTATGGGGTTTGTTGCGCCTTTTCTTGGCTCTTAGCCCTTTCCTCTTGCCCATTTGTCTGTAATATGTACTCAGCTTATATACTGAAACTGCGTGGTTTGTCCTGGGTGTGCACTGGTCCCTTCCAGAGCCCAGAGGTTTGAGAGCAGAAGCTGTGAGAGATCAGAGGGGTAGTGTACGCCAGCCTAAAGGTGGCGTGCGCATGGTATGTTGGCGTGCCATGATTCTGTCGTGGCGTGCCAGCATGTCACCTGCCCACGCACCCGACGGGCAGCGTACATCATTTCCTGGAACTCCTCTCAGTGCTTGTTCTCAATCTATGTTATTCCATTTAAAATTCAATTCAATTCAAGCAAACCATCGTCCATAAAGCATTTTTGTCATATAAACTGCAAGATGTTACAGTATTAATCCCCATTAACTGTTCCCCCGCCCTAACTGGCTAAAAAATGATCAAATGAGAGAAAAATGCAAACGTCTTACAAAATGCCCGAGTAGAGACCGATCTCCGGATTGGGCGAGAGGGGGTGCCATAAAACCCTTCCCCCCTCGTAACCTGGCTCCCAAACCTCAGATATCGAAGGTGACGACGGACCAGTCTGCGCCTTTTTCAAATCAAATCAAACCCTTTTTCAAATCAAAATCCAAAACGTAGCAAGCGTTCTCGAGTTCGGTTCCTTGGGTGCCTCACCGCCAAAACCCGAGTGGCGACTCTGAATCGAAGCGTTTCGCCACGCCGTATTTTCCAAAGAGGGCCGCAAACCAAAATCGGGCGATTTTCGGGGCGCGTGCCCACAGATATATGCATGTAAATGAGTTGAATAGGCAAACAATAAGACAAAAATCTAACATGCTCACCTAACTCATACAAACAGGCATAACAATCGTATCCTCATACAAAAATTAAAATAAAATAAAAATAAAAATAAAAACAAACCCCTAAACCAACTAACAATGCTCAACACAGAAGTAATTGTGTACAAAGTACACCCCTTCCCCCAACTTGAAATGCGCATGGTCCCCAAAGCATGAAGACCAAGAAAAGTAAGAATAAAGAGCAGGAAAAAGTGAACCTGGGGTGGCAGCCAACCACCATGACCTCGACCGATGTTCGAGGAATTTGTCGCTTTTGCCTTCCTCGTCATTGCAGCTGCTCCAGGGCTTACTCCTTCGGACCCAAATAGTGGGACCACAGCTAGTCACACAAGGCCGCGCTGGGGGCTTCGGGCTGACAACCGCCACACGTAATGGCACTCATGACTTAGAGCTCCTGAATGCCTCCATCTCCCCAGCGGTGAGGCCTAATCTACCAAGGCTGGTGTGGTAGCACGCGTACCCTGCCAAAAGACTGAAACCACAACTACCGAGAACATGCAATTGGCATTAGTCCTGCCCGACTCGTGTTATCCAGGCTACAAACAAACAAAATAAGAATAATAAAAAAATATGAAAAGAAAAGAACACCACCAGACATTCACGCAGTCGCACGTGTCATACTTTTCTCCCCATCTCCCGCCGGTGGGCAAGGAACGGGTGGCTATACAAGACCATTATGTTTTTTTTTCTTTTTTCAATTTTCCCTTTTTTTTTTTTTTGGAATTTTATTGTTTAACAAGATATAAAAGAACAAGTATATAAGGATTGTGCTCAAAACCCAAGTCAATGATGGGTACCCCTATCGCTAGGAGTCGGGTCCACTTCTCAATAAAGAGAGTGGTACGCAAAAGCTACCCGTCGGAACTTAAGACAACGGAGCGCCCAGCAGCTCAAGAACTGGGTCCCAAGCGGCGCCACATACATCCTCTACTGCTAGTATCTCCATCAAACTCCCTAATTCTGGAGAACCTAAGAATGACGCCTCCTTAGCTATCTCCAGAAGATCCTTATACAAAATATTATCGACATGTTCCTGAACGAGCGCATCGATCAAACTCACCTCTTCTATTGCCTCATCAGCCTCCTCGAAAGTGCTAACATTATAGACATCCACCTCCATCATCTCCTCGCCAACAGATAACTGGACTCTGCCAGTTTTGCAATTCATGATGGCATTAGAAGTAGTTAGGAAAGGACGACCTAGAATGATGGGGGTCTTCTCTAAAATCTCAGGATTCTGGCAAGTGTCCAGAACAATGAAATCTGCAGGAAATCGGAACTCACCTACCTGAACCATCACATCCTCTATCACACCCTTGGGTACTCTCACACTCCTATCCGCCAACTGCAGCGTGACCGGAGTAGCTCTCAGATCGCCTAGACCTAGTCTCAGGTATACTGAATAGGGGAGCAAGTTAACACTCGCTCCTAAGTCCAGTAATGCCTTATCGAATGTTTGGCCTGCGATATCTATGGTAATGGTGGGACACCCAGGATCCTTGCACTTTGCAGGAATCTCAGTCTGAAGAATGGAGCTCACTTGCTCAGTCAGAACTATATTGTTTTGGTTCTTGTGCTTTTTCATGCAAAGGTTTTTCAATACCTTCGCACACTGGGGAAAGCACTCAATCGCCTCCATCAAAGTGATAGGAAATTGCACCCTCTTAAAAAGTTCGAACATCTTAAGGTTCATATTTTGCTTAGGTTTCACCGCCAACCTCTGGGGGAATGGAGCTACTGGCACAGCTGGTAGTGTTGGAGTCGTGGGGGCTGCAGCTGCAGGCACCACCACTTCAGGTGACTCCTCATTATCCTTTACCTCTTTCCTAGGGACATCAACAACATCAGGAGTTGCTCTTGGTGCATCAACCGGCTCCGGGGGTGGAGCTGGTTTCTGCTTTGGCGGGATGGACTTATTGATCTCCTTCCCACTCCTGAGAATGGTGATCAACTTAGCCTCCTCTTGATTTAGGTTATGAGCATTAGGACCCGAAGAATTTTCCCAATAATGGGCACCCGCTGTACTACCCTGGGCCGGAAACCTACCTTTCTCCTGCTGCAGTTGACCGATAACCGCAGTGAGGTGTGACATTTGGGTTGTAAGGGCCCCAATTTGTTGTCTCGTTTCCGTCTGAAATGTCATTTGTGACTGCATCAGGGAATTGACAGTATCATCTAACTTATGATCACGCGCGGTCATCTGTGAATAACCTAGGGGAGGACCACGAGTGGACGGACCTGCCCCCCTACCAAGTTGTGGCTGGTAGTGAAATGGAATGACCTGGCCTTGAGGAGGCCTGGACGATTGGGCCTGTTGAAACTGCTGCGGCAGAGGTAGCTCAAAGGATTGCGCTTGGCCTCCACCTACGGGTCTGGAGTCTGACCACCCAAAGTTGGGGTGATCCCTCCATCCTGGATTATACGTGTTAGAATAAGGATCCCAAGTCCTGACTGCATTAACTTCCTCTTGGTTAAAATGATTTGCCCCCTTGGCGGCAATAAACCTAGGGCAAACGGTCGCGGTGTGCCCTTTACATTCACACCACACGCATACTTCCTCAATTGATACCTCATTAACTGGACGAGCCTGCCTCACCTCTAGCTCCTCTAATCTTTGAGCCATTTTCTCAACCTGAGCCTGGAGTCGCTGGTCACGAATGGTAACCGGGACAACGTTGGACCCAGAAGGTCCGGATCGCTCAAAATCAGATGGTTTTAAGGCCCTCTGCCTATCAGCTAGGTCATCTAAGAAATCCCAAGCCTGGTCTGCTGTTTTAGACAAGAAATCGTCCCCTTTGCAAGAATATTCTATGTGTTGGACTGACTCAGAGTTGAGCCCCAAGTGAAAGAACCCGACTAACTGAATTCTCTCAAAGCCATGGTGTGGCAGCCTTAGGAGCAATTCCTTGAAATGCTCCCAAGCCTTGAGAAATGACTCATCCCTCTCCTGCCTAAAGCCTTGGATTTGACGCCTAAAACTCTTAGTCTTAGCCTCAGAAAAGTACTTCCTATAAAAGGCGTCACGCACTTGTGCCCAAGTGGTGAATGACTGAGACTTTTGCATTCGGAACCACAGAAGCGCGCCATCCCTCAATGTCGCCTCAAACAGCTTGAGGCACGCATTCTCGTTTTGGGTATTAGACGCAAGGTTGCGCACCAATCCCTCGAATGTCCGCACATGCTCGTACGGATCATCGCACTCCCTCCCGTGGAAACTAGGGAGACTATTAAGGACACCAGGTTTGACTGTAAAGGCATTGCGTGCCTCTTGTGTCTCTTGAGGGAACACAATGGGTCCAAGAGGAGTGGTCCTCTCGGGATGTATGTGCTGCCTCAAGGAAGGCTGAATAGCTACTTGCCGATCTCCCATCTCAACGGGTTCTAATTCTGACTCCGAAACTGACTCTAAAACTGACTAGAAAAGCGGATTACTGACACTTACTGACTCAAAAGGCAAATCTATATAAACACCACTAATGGGAATAGACTCTGACTGGTACTCAGCTAAGTCTGACTCTAAACTAGAAGATGAAAAACTAGAAAACACAGGCTGACTCGACTCCAGTTCTTTTCGAACTAAACGATGTGTCGGGTCGCGATACTAAAGAGGGTCCTGTTTAAAGGACTCCTTCTTCCCTCTACCTATGGTGACTCAACTAAAAGACAAAAGACACAAAAACTCACACTCTAGAACACACGTCGCCGTCCCCGGCAACGGCGCCAAAAATGCTTGACCAACCGGGTGTTAATAAAATTAAACTAAAAACGCGTCCCAAGCGTAAGACTCTCGACCAGTGTAGCACAATAATTCCGGAAGTACCGGAGTCGAACCACAGAGACGGACGGATGGTGCTGACTCGAATGTGTTGAATTCTAGTTTTAATTGGCTCTTAGGTAGCCACCCCTTGTTTGACTGGTTTGATTTACTAATTACTGAAGAAATAGACCTCTAATGAATTAAAAAGGAGAGCGCAGCCGTGGGAACCCAGCGTCTGCAACTAGCCTAACCAATGTTTACTCGGGCCACAATGATTCGATTTACTGATTTTAGAATTGGAAAATATTCCCTAACGAATGCGCACCACCTGTCACCAATTTCCTTGCGCATTCGAAATCTGGCAATGCCTGGGTTCGTTCGTTAGAAAGATTTCGTTTCCTAAAACTGCTCAAAATTGAATTTATTCAGCCACGAGGTAAACAATGATTGGACTAGCCACGTGACGCTTCCATCCCGCGGCCGCACCCTATGCGACTACTCACACATGATTATAATGAACGCAATAACAAAAATAAGAGAAAACCTAAATCTAAACATATTTAAATAATCGAAATAGCAAGAAGAACGGATACCACAATTAAACTGAAGCAACTATTGATTAATGAAGCAAAAACACCAATCCGATGCTGGAAATCCGGAATAGAACTGAAGAAAACTTGAATCTCGTACTGGAACTAGAAGAACTGCAGCCAAAAAGTTAAGAGCTAAAAACCTAAGTAAAAACGTATGTGCCCTAATTCTGAGTTAAAACGGGGTATTTATACTAACCCCTATTAATTACAATTAAAAATCCTAAAACAAATCGAAATCGGACCCCGGACGACCAGAAACGGCGCCGTTTCTAGGCCTGATAAGCCACCGGTGTAGCGCTACCTAACCCCTTAAGTGTGTTGACCGAGTTGACTCGCCGTTCAGCCGTTGACCATTAATGCCTTAGGTAGCGCTACACCAAAAATGGTGTAGCGCTAGCGAGGGCTCTGTTCACTTCGTGCCCCATTTTGTGCCACTTTTGAGCGCTCTAC
>BPLS01027271.1:0-11139 GCA_019656275.1 Rhododendron kiyosumense
ATGCGTAGTTTGGCATTGAAGCAGATGTCGACAGGTGAAGATCGGCAGAGGAAATGTAATGAAAATATGAGAAACAATGACCCGGAATACCGTTAACTCTCGTTCGAGAAGAAGCTTATGGCTTCCAAGTAGACCTTTTACGCATGAAAACCCAAGATCACCAAAGCGGGTTGCAGAATACCCAATACCGAAAATAGAAGGGAAAACAAAGAAATACGCATCTGTTTGTGTTTTCCCTATACATTTGCCTTCCCGTGTTAAAATCCATGATCCAAATACCATCGAAAGTATAAACACCTGGGATGAAATAGTTTTGAGATTCTGAATTCATTTACTAAAACAGGTTTGAACATCTAGCACGAAGTTTGTCAATGATCCATAATTGATGAATCAACAAAGATAAATGACAAGGGAAAAATATAAAAACAGAGACAACAAAAAAGTCACAAGCAAAGCCGGATACAATTCGGAAGGTGAAGATGGAAAATCAGGATATAATTCAATGAGTTCAATTTTATCGATAAATAAATAGGATTGTATGTCCGCGCTCTTGTCATGTCCGTTCAGTGGCAGTGTCAGTGCCAAAGCTGTGATCAGGTCTTATCCGTATATTATCATGGCCGTGTTGTGTGCCCCAAAATGATGGCCCCCCATCCCATCTATAGTATCTTAATTTGTCGTGCCATGCCAGCCATACTGTGTCGTGTCATGTCGTCCAAATCATAACATGCTATGCCATGGTGTGTCCATGCTGCGGCTTGTCGGCTGGCGCAACCCAATTTACACCTCTAAAAAGAGGTAGGTAGGATGACTACAACATGTGATCACCAAACTTGCTATTGCAATTTCTTTCATGGAACTAGGTGCATCACGACGTGCAAGGCATGTCTATCATGCCAGTTGTAAAGATCGATTTTGATTGTTTCTGAAATTTTAGATGTCGATGAGCATAGAACAAAAAAAAATTTAAAATAACACAGGTTACCAAGTTAATATCTGATGCTCTATACTCGAAGGAAGTTTCACAAACTGAATGCACGAAATTTACTCAGGAAGTAAAACCAGTCATATGTTATTTGATGATTAGAGATGCTTCCATTGATTGAGAGGGACATCCAACACCACCACATTAAAATAGACGTAAAGAAAATGGTTTATGAAGCTACACGGCCAACCAGCTACAAGCCTATACCTACAAATAATTCCCCAAACGACACCATATCAGGAATTAATGCTCCAAGGACTCCACCTCGGTCGATCATACAAGTTCCAATCAAAGCTAAAACAAGAAGGAATGACGATCGCGTCTTTTTCACAAACAAAAATCCATCTTCCTTGTATTCTAATTGCTTCTCTTCAGTAAGTTTTTGATTGGCCAAGGAACCAATTTGGGCATGCTGGCATAGCAATGAAGAGCAAAAGATTTAAATTAACTATTATCATGAGTTCTAAGAGTAAAGAAACATATCAAAGAGTCCGAAAGAGTTAATGTCCAAAACATATACCGAAGGGCAATTATGCTAGTCAATGTATTAATTGTCAAATTTTTGCCATTGCCTTCCTCTTCTTAAGAACAAGATTCATGGGATTAATTGTCAAAATTTCGCCATTACATTTTCTTACCATTTCAACTTAACTTATTTGATACATGGGATGAAAAATCACATGCAGGGTATGATGTATCAAAACTTATAAGCATCCTTGTGATAGTCCCGATGCTAAATTGAATACATTACAATGATCTCTATTACCATCCCCACGGGAATAGGAACATATATAGAAATTCTCAATGGCAGTCAAGACCTACCAAGCAAGAAAGAGAATTGGAGAATACAAAAATCAGTATATACCAAACAACAAGAGCAAAGTCCACTTTGACCCCCTGTGGTTATCGCCATGTGCGGATACCTCCCTCATGATTCAAAACTAACCATATAACCTACCTTTGGTTTTGAAAATGTGCGGATAGACCCCCTGCCGTCATGTTTTCCATCTATATTTACGGAGGTGTATCTCACACGACTCTAGAATGTAATCTAAGTCGTTCATAATGTTTTAAATAAAGAATAGAGTATTTCTGTAAAAAATCGTCTCGATCAGGCATCAATAACCCAATGATCTAATTTTTAGTAAATTTAAATTTGAAATTTTAATTGTTTTTGTTTTTGTTTTTGTGTACTTGATCTCTCTATGTACCCTCTTCGTGTTAATAAAAATTTCATTTGCCGAGCAAAAAACAAAAAAAAACAAAATCGATTCGACCATGAGCTTTTTCATTTTTTGATTGACTTGAATTTTGACATAGATATAGTACTCGTCAAAATTTACACACAAACAAACAAGACTATAATACTCCTTACTTCTCACTTTTTAATACTGCACTCACCAAATCAACCAACCAAACCAGACATAAAAATTCCTCAAAACCTGTCACAAAAACAACTGAAAATGAATACTACATGATTTCAGAATAAAGCCACAAAAGCAAACATGCAGCAGAAATCAAGAAGGGAAAAAACATCAGCAACTAAAAATAGTAGCCTTGAATACGAGTGTCGGACATGTGTGTTGAGTGTTTCGGTGTCCAATGTCAGTACGTAACCTCCGACAAAGTGTCCGTGCTCCATAGATGTTTGGCATAGTAAAAAGACGATTTAATCCATGACATTTGAAAGTCATTCAGATTAATTACCTGTCTGGCAATATACCGTTTTTCAATGTTATATTCTTTGGAACAATGCGAAAATTATTGTTCTAGTATATATATTGATTCTTAATATGAGTTTGAAGACAGTTCGTACTTCGCAGATGTTGAATGTTTGAAGGCGATATACCTAAAGAAAGTAACAGGTTGCAAAAGTTCTTTATCGGAAGAGTCATGTGTTGAATATTGATAAATACGGCTAGGGAAGTGATTTTCGCACTACAATTTTTTTTATAAGTGCATTCCAAATTTTGTCTCATAGTAAAAAATTTCTAAGGCTTAGAGTGGTGGCTGGCCTTGGTTTGAAAGCACAAAAAAATTTCTAAGGCAAAAAATGAATAGAAGGCTGTGCTAGCGGAGCACCCTAGTAGTGCGCTAGCACTTGTATGCGCCCTACGAGTGCTAGGGCTCTCCGGTGGTGCTATTCAAAGTGTTCTTGATTTTTTATTTAATTTTAATTCTTGAGTTTGAATGGCGCTTGTGGAGCGCCCCGACAGCGCGCTAGCGCCAACTCACGTGCTAAGAGTGCTCCAGCAGCGCACTAACGCCCCACGTGTCTCTTTCTTATTGGCTAGCTCGAGGTTTTGTACCAGCACCTATATAAGCCGATTTTTCTATGTTTTAGGGCACCCACTCTTTTTTTTTTTGGTCAAACTAGGGCACCCACTCTTGCATTAGCCCACTTTAGAGAGAAAATCAATTTCACTCATATCCCTTGTGTGATTATGCATTTGAGATGATCTAAATTGAATATTTGATCATCCTTTGTCATCCTAGAAAAATAGTCTAATTAATATTCAATGTATTCTCTCTAGGTTGATTTGTTTTTCACAAAACCTTCATCTCTTTTTAAATCCATACATTGTTGCCTATGACTCTACATGGCCGAATGATTCCGGAGCCGGCTTGACCCGGAGATCGAGGTGGTGAACTCGTGATGGCTATGGAATCAAGAAGGGGCTTAGAGAGCTATATCAAAAGAGTGGAGTTAGGTGTCATGTACAAGAGGCTTGTGGGTAATTCCTAATTTGTATATTCTCTTTGTAAACCTTTTGATTTATAGCATTTTGGTAGATTAGACAGTGGTTTTATGCTTAGGGTGAATTCAATTTTCATGTATATCCTTGCGTTTGAGTTCTTTAATTTTATTGCTATTGTCTTTAGTGTTGAATTGATAGAATAGCATAGAACTTGGTTAATGGATTAAAATAGGAGGTTGCATGAATTTTTAATTGATCGTCCTATTCATTCCCTCTAGCAATCTTTTAGTGCTTAGTATAATTTTAATTTCAGCGTGGTGTTAAGTTATTTCCTTTCTGGACATGTATCTTCTTCATCACTCAGTATCTCCATTCAACAAAACGTGGGGTCCAAAAATTATGTGTTAGAGGGTTATTAGGTAGAGAACGTACACCAAGGTGGTCCATTTGATATTTTTAGAGTGTTGGTTAAAGTATAAAAGTAGTTTTTAAATAAAGGATCGATAAAACATATTGTTAATTAACACAAAATAACTACGGGTTCCCCATTTGGTTTTGCTGTCCTCATACATTTTGTTTCTAGGACTGAAAAGCCCCTGAACACTTAGCGATAGCACATGTTATGCACGTGACATAGGACGGTATGAAGATAATGGTATTTAAATGGAAGAGAAGCCGGTGTTTCCATCTATAAATAGGTTTATTTGATGGACATTTTATTGAGCACGCATATGCAAAGATGGTTCTAAATCTCATCCAATTTGAAAATTTCTGGAGCGGCCATAGGTATGTTGAAAATCTAAAGAATAGTCGCGATAACTTTACGGTGCAAGCAGATCAAATCCATAAGGGCAATTTGTGGCTGTCGACGAAAGAGACGAGGTGTTACTTCAAGGGTACCGATCCGGCTGGGAGAGAGCACAGAACTTATCATCTCATGTTTTCGTTAATCGATAACGTACGGGAATTGTGGTTGTGAGGTCTGGTGGGGATCGATCGAGGTGATTCTAATACGAAAAACACATTACATGTCACTCGTTCCTATGATGTGCTTCTGAAGGCAACGATGCCACAGTCTGGTACGCTTGGGATACTCATTCTTGATTCACCAAAAATCCAGATGGCTTATGATAATGTTGCTCATAGGTGTCCGAGCTAGAGATCGACCACTATTGAAGAAAAGTAAACTTGAGTTACTTAATTTCCTAGCAGCCTGATATGTTTAGTTTCCGTAATATGTTTCGAGATTTGTTCAATAAATGTAAGTTTATCACATGTTTGTATTTTTCCGGATCTCTTGTTTAGCCTTTAAATAGCTAGGTTTGTAATCTATATGTAAGTACGTTAATAAAAGTGATCAAAGTGTGTGAAATACAATTGAGTGTTTGTGAAATACAAAGTTTTTTTTTTTTTGAAAAAGCAAAAAATTTGATTAATCTTTGAAGAGGATACAAAGATTAAATGGATCATGGGCACACTGATGAAAACACCACCCGAGAATCAATACCAAAAGATGGTAAGAAAACAACCGAAGAAACACACCTAAAAGCAAAGAGACACCTAAAAGCGAAGTGACACCTAAAAACAATACTTCTCAACACCACAAGAGCCATAAAAGCTACCAAAAAAGACAAGGGAAAGACCCAACACCTAAAACCTAACCCGAAAACAAGAGAACGAAAAACACCTACAACCACAACCAAAGCAAAAGGAACAAACCAAAAGGAAACATGACCTGAACCCAAAAAAATACCAAACACATCAAATGACGGTTCAAAATTCCAAAAAAGGGGAGACATCTTCCTCGAAGTCAACATCATCCTCCAACTCAAACTCATTCTCCAAATCATCAAGAGCGTCAATTCTTTCTGCTAATTCAGCTTCCTGCATTTCCACAAGAGTCTTAAGCACAAAGTTTCTTCCCCCTTTATATTGAATGCCCAATCTAGATCCAATATCCATCATCTCTCGAGCTTCCTTGAAAAGAGGGGGGTTTCGGTTCTTGATATCACCGGAAGATAAAAAGGAAGAAGGGATCATCTTTTTCTACGACTTACTTTGTCAGCCTTGACCCCAAGCTCTGCAAGAAGTTTCTTCTTCTTAATTTTCCTCTTTGATCTTCTTAATTAACCTCCTTTCCATCTTATTAATAGCCTTAAAGGTTGATCTCTCCGCAAAAGAACTACCACCAGTCCTACCGTTTTTGTGCTGCAAATCCACATGGCTCCCAATGATCAAAGATTGAGAGCTATCCTCAACAAATCCCAGAGAATTAAAGTCACAATGTTGTCGTTCTGATAATTGTGCATGAGAGTTAGATAGATACTCCTCTCATTGTTTGCATCAGTGGCATCAGAGCGTTAGGCAGCTTAGGCTGATCCGGGGAAAAAAAAAATCTTTTTAAAAAAAAATACCTTCGGCGTTCAACTGCTAGTGTAGCCCAGATATGAATTCACTCAAGGCTATTCCCTTGGTCCATGTGTTTTATTTTGAGTATGTTAATAATTGCAGCAGCTCCAACTTTGATATAGAGGGAGCATGTGGAGATTAATAGGAGTATTTTATTTGAACAAAAATACTGATTTCTCCTTCTTTTCTTTTCTTTTTTGAACTGTGAATACTGATTTCTCCTTGTTTACATAAAAAAACATGCACCCACCCAAGAATTGACATCTGTCCAACAAGTCCTGATTGTTTTTGCAGCAGTTACTGAATTGGGCCATTTTGATTAAAACAGGGGACCCAAAATATAGTAATTAGGTTCTGATGTGGAGTAATTAAGACAGGTTTCAAAGGATAATGCGAAAGTTGTTGTTCAAGTATAGGTAGATGGCCTAGATAGATATATTCAGAAAATGGGTTGAAGATAGTTCGTAATTCTTCATTGTTTGAAGTTGATCATATAGCTGATGAAAGTATCAAGTTCAGATTCATTAAAAGGCGTAAAAGTTCTTTTATCGAGCGGAGAAATCATTATATTTGTTGAATACGAATAAAGATGCTTTTTGCAATGGATCTATTGTTGAATACGTATTCATAGATTTTGATTTTATGAAGGCCAAGTATAAATCTGGTTCTGATTTCTGGAGATCATTTGTATTGGTGAGGGAAAGGTATCGTGTGCCTTAAGGCCAGCTTTTAACTTTAAGTAGTACTTCTACGTTTTAGTAGTACTTAACGTTTATAATGAGTTGACCAGCTTGTTAGCCTTAGGCCCTATTTACTATGACTTCATCTTTTGTTATAATGCTTAGCTTTCTTGTATTGTTTATTAGTCTTTTATATTAACGATATATTTCTCGGGTTATGTTTTAGTAGTGTCGTTTGATCTTGTACAAGATTTTCGAAAAGCGAATTGTAACGTACAAAGGAAGAAGTTAATGTTTCAAATGAGTTTACTTGTTGGCCCTTAGCCCCAATTACTATGACTTGATCTTTTGCCATAACGCTTAGCTGTCTTGTATTCTTTATTAATCTTTTATATTATCGATATCTTTCAAGTTATGTTTTAGTAGCGTCGTTTGATCTTGTAAATATCTTGAAAAGGCAAGTTGTAACAAAGGAAGAAGTTATGTTTCTAATGAGTTAACTTGTTGGCGCCCTTATGCCCTAATTTCTATGACTTGATCTTTTGCCATAACGCTTAGCTGTCTTGTACTATTGTTTAGTACTAGTCTTGGACATTAATGATATCTTTTAGGTTATGTTTTAGTAGTGTCGTGATCTTGTAAAAGATCTTGGAAAAGCAAGTTGTGGTTCAATATTTGTCTTCTTTTTATGTTAAAAAAGTTTATTATTAGCTCAATAATTTTGTAACTTGTTATGAACACAAAGCTAGCTCTAACCATATTGATTAACTTTTTTATTCACTACACACTTTTTTTCTCGAATTATTGATATGAGAAATAATGTTCTACTCAAAGTAGCTCTGGCTGGGGTTTTATCGTTGCTTTGTGTCGCTTGATGGGTTTGCTTGCTAGGTGGCTTGGTGCGGGTGCTTGCAGTTTTGTCTGTGGTTGTTTTGATTCCAAAATTTTTGTGTGCTACTTTTGGAGCTACTGTTGTTCGTTCCTGCTTCTCGGTGCTCTTTCTCCAGTTTCATCTGCGGATCTAGGTTTGGTTGTTTTTTCTTCGGTTTGATTTTGTTTCTATGCTATCTTCCTGTTTGCTGGTGGAGGTATTCACTTTTCCTTGTTTCCTTTTTTGGTGTTAGTGTGGTGGATCTGTTTTCCTTTTAGTTGTTGGTGTGTCAGGTTTGTTTCTTTTTTTTTTTGTTGGCTTCTTGCCAACATCTCTTTTGAGTCTCATGCAACTCTTGTTTGCCCTTATTCCCCTTAATCTTTGTTCCCTTTTCAGAGATTAATAAAATTTCTTTTGCCGAGAAAAAAAAGAAGTTAAAAGGTATTTTACTCATCAATAAGAGAGCACCCGAGCAATTTCTGTATATACACTCCTGCATTGTTCACGTGTTTCCTCTTAAACACTTGAACCTAATTTGCACCTTAATACGGACTATATCCATTATATCCTATAGTTAGAGAACAGTGGTACATCCCACTGTTTTCAGCATGTTGAGGGGGAGCGGCACTTGCCACCCCCTATTTCAAAAAAAGAATTTTTGTTGGACTGATTAAAGTTGGTTAGGTGCTTACCGATATTCGAATATCTTGATTTCATAAACAAATGATGAAAACTAGCAAAAATAAATATTTGGATCATAAGAATACTTTGTCTATCCAAAAATAAAAGTCAAAAAGTGGACAATGAAAATACAGAGAGGTTGTAGGTACAATTACCACAACTTGAGTATTTGTCTGCTTGACCAGCTAGAACTAGAAATGCAAACTAAAGAACAGTGCTCTACATTTCTGAAAAAACCAAGATTGGATCACCTCACGATTTACTATTATGGTGAATGAATTAAATCAATCAACTAATTTAATCAAACCCTAATCGATGTGATTACGCAAGATAATTAACGCAATAAATAAAGAAGTAAGCATAACACACAAATATATGTGAAAAACCCCAAGACGGGAAAAAAAACCACAGAAGGGAAGAGAGCACTACATGCAAACACAGAAACATAGAGTTTCGTACAACCACACTATGACTCCTCAATATCCGCTCTAATAGATGCTTTGATCTACACAGGACTCCTCCGTTAGACCAACTTCCAATCGCCTTTGAACTCCTTCAAAGAACTCCTTAATATATAGAAGACGAACAAACTACCTTGAGAGAGATTATGTAAGCATATAGGTTCTAAGACCTCATCAAATCTCTCAAGGAATTAACCCACAAGTGTTTCTTTTGTTCTCACAAACTTTTTCTCTCTCTTAAACACTGTGGCTGCGCTCCACCTTTCTAAAAGAATAAAATGACTTAAATAGATTTTTCTAACCTAGCAAGCGGTCTCCAAAGCTCGCTCAAGCCACCTTTTGACGATCTCTGAAGTTTATTCACCCGATACAAAAAACGAACAAAGGCTGCTTGCTCAAGCAGTCCGTCCAGGTTGCTGGAGCAGCCTATTTAACCTTGCTGAATCTGGAAACCCGCTACATTCTAAATCTTCAATCCAATTCAGTTGAGCCTCTTACTACTAACAAACTTCAATTCCAACACTAACACAACTAATTCGTAATTACACAGAAATGTCACGGAATTAACCAACCACAAATAAGAACTTGCAACGTCTTTCATGATCTAAAAGTAGAATTGATTTCTATTTCATTCATTCACTGATACACATATACATGTATCAATTTGTAAGTGTTTGTTTTATTGTGGATTGTTTTCTATATGTGGGAAGAAAAGCAATTCAGGTTAGGTGGGGTTTACTGTGGTGTAGAAGAAGAAATCATAGAGGGGTGATGGAGTACGGCCACGTGCTGTCCCATCCAATACTCTTAATTAGCCACCTCACACATTTGTGGGGTAGTCATGGGCCCCGCAAAAATTATGTGTACGGTTAAAGCCTAAAGGTCCTACCGAGCGGCTTATGGCAATGTCCCAAGAGCACCTAATAATTTTCGGCATAGAAAGCCATGCATTTCACTCGAATTCATGATCTACTCTTCTGTGTGAGGTAAGTGCATACATAAGTAATGACGTACCTCGAGTAATCTATCCTTAGGTTATCCCCCACCCATCCAAAAGCAGTAGCTGTCACTCCTTTCTTTTTTGAATGGCAAATTAAATTTCTCTTCTTTTCAGCAGTTATACTTCCGTTTTCTCGTGGTCTTTGCAGAAAAGCCATCAGAGGCAAAAATAATAATAATAATAATAATAATAATAATAATTTTAAATCCCTCGCTCAAAACCCAATCTGCTAAATTTGCTGTCCTAACACTCCTCCAACTGCCCTCCTTACTCTTTTGTTCATGACCAAATGATACTTCCACTACAAGATTCAAAACAAAAGAAAGTTAACTATCACCTGTCATAAGTAAATTATGCAATGGGCTAAATATTTATTTTTGACAATTATATGTCCATGTCAGGGTTTTAAATCGCGATATGGGGAAAGGTAATGGTATTGGTGATACAGCCATATATCGGCAGTCCGAAATCCCCTTTTTTTTTTTTTTTTTTTGATAAGCAAAGAAATTATTTTAGAAACTTGATAATGGGTACATCGAGAAGAATAGAGCAAGCATCATTGAAAGGAAAAACCAATCCAATCATATGCTAGCCAACAATCTCAAAAGAGAAGAAGTAAAGACCAAGAGTAGGAAAAAAAAAGAGAGAATTATAAAAGGACTTAGATTTTATGCTTTCGACTCCAAGTTCCTCATGTTTCAGGTACCTTTCACCGGAACATATGTTTATCCTGGTTAATCAAGTTGGCTAATCAATAATTAGTGCTATCCATTTATTTATTCATCTCCAACATATCAAATAGTAACTTCAACATGTGTTTTCCTTTTTCAAAAGAGAAAAATAGTTGTCTATTTGAGAAGGGTGAACCTTATTATATAACAAATTCTAAAACTTCATCACGATGCGAAAGCTATACAATCATTATATATTAGTAAGAAATGCATGCCTTAGCCTAAAACGCGCGTTGGACTGTTTCATGGAATGAAATATACTACAGTCCTATGCATAAATGAATGATATTGGCAAGACAATAAGCATTTTCTTATATTTCCATTGTCCTCCAATGTACTGATCGTTCAAGGTTATACGGAGGAAAGAGAGGGAAACGAAACTAAGTGAGAAGCCATGAGGGTAACAGAGGTGTTGCAGGGCATATGCATAAAGGCCTTTTGGATGTATGTAAAAACAGACCAAAAGAAACCACGGTGGAAAATGAGTAATTTCATGTGGACTTATCCTCCGGTAGAAGACCCTTGAGACTTGGAGCTCCTAGCAAATCTTACTAAGACACTCCGAAAGGTAATTCCAGTTACGTATCGGCACAGCAAACATCACATTCAAATATCAGTTGCT
>BPLS01027273.1:0-16734 GCA_019656275.1 Rhododendron kiyosumense
GGCTCGGCACCACTCTACAGAAGAGATCCCATTTCCCAAAAAAGAGGCTAGGTGCGTTGAGGTGGGCCATTGGGGTGACTCATAGAGGAGAGACCACATGGAGAACACACTTGCTAGTAGCCACGTATGATATATGTGGATTTATTGATGTGAAGGTAAGTTTAAACAATAAATAAGGTATGCTACTAGATCGAGACCGTTGGGAAGGCCCAAAACTAGTATGGTCTATTGGGCCAATAGAGAATTAAGTGAATTGTTTGGGCCGTGACAAACTGGGCCAAGATTTTTTTGTACACCCCGTGCACCCCCGTTATTTTAGGGGTGGACTCAAATACCTTGGCCCAGTCAGCACCACCTGACCTAGTCAGTGCCACCTGAATACCAGAGTGGCACCATTCAACCATGTGGTAAAAATTGACATGGGGGATCCCGATATGGTTGCAGGATAACGTCATGAGCATGCTCGGCAATGAAGCCACAAATTGGGCATAAGGTGCTCAGAGACCAAGTCACTCTACATGTAAACTACATATAAAACCCTAGCTCTCTCTTTTTACTTACAATGTCGATCCTCAACTCTCTCTTGCTCTGATCTAGTAGTTTGTTAGGTTTTCAGTGCAGATTCATATTAAATTGATATGTCCAAAATTCAATTTCATCAACTCCCCAATTTTTCTACAACCAAGCACATTAACACGCTAACATTCAGGTGGGGGCACCGCCTGTAACGATGAATGTGTGAAAGGTTTTTACAATCGTTTGTGGTTTTTACATTTATTCACGACTCAACCTCAGTTGTTATGTCCATGAAATTACATTTCTCCATCTCTTCCGAGCAGAGGCGAAACAAGAGTCCCCACGTGAGCAACTGCATCAAACCGGTTTGGAAGACCATCAATGCCGCTGAGCTCAATCACCAATGCCGTCCGGAGGTTGTAACGAAGTAGGGCCCGATGATCGTACACCATCAAAACTTCCCAATCTTCAAGAAAACACACGATTTCAACGTCCCTGATGTTTCGCCCGATTTGTTGTTCATTTATGGTGAAAATACGAGTCCAAGACTCCACGACGCCATAATCGTTCATGACCCATATCTCTATACGATCGGGAAATGACGTATTCAAAATCAAAAGCTTCCCTTTGAACGCTCTCAAAGAAAAACTCCCGCTACCTAATTCCAGTTGAGGACGTGGAATAATATCGAGTTCTTCGGTGTCCATATCAAATGATACAATTTGCCTAGAATTGCTTACCCAGTGAAGAGCTCCATTCACAAATGCTTTGCAAGTCGATTGTCCTAATCTCAAAACAGAGGTATTGTCTTTAAATCTCCAAGTGGTATCCCCAAGCGTATACACGTAAACCTTTTGTTGCAACAGAATAAAATCGCTAGGCTCTTGGAAATCTATAATCGCAAGTACTTTGTATTCGTTGGTCATTGGGATAACACCAAATCCTACGACAATATGACCAGGTATGTCTTCCATGCTAACTGGTGGGGGAATCTTGATATGCTCTCCAGTACAAGGATTACAGATACAAATCTCGTACCTGTTTGTAGGATGCACCAAACAGATCAGACCGTTGCAAGAACCCATTACTCGAAATTCTTGGAATTCTGCTATTTCTAAGTTGACTTTATGACAAGAGTACCGATCTGGGTCTTCTTCGTTTTGTACAAAGTACAATGAGTTGCGAATATTACCTGTAATGAATATGAAACTTGAGCGAAACCGTATAAAATTTATTGATTGATCTGATTACACAGAGGAGTACTCTAGTTTATATATATACTTGTTCGTATTCAATATGTAAATAAATAAGAGAAGATTCACCAAGTGATCAAAATATGTGTGCTTATGATCGTGAGAGATAATACTCTGTCGAAAGCCATGCGTAAAGACATCAGTATTTTCGATTCTGGGATTTGTAATTTGTCTGTTAATTACCTTTATCTCTGCATATGGTATCGGTGAGGATGAGATCGGGATCCTTTCGAGAGGAAAACTTCATGTGCTCATCAACAAAGGTGGGGTTGCGTGTTAAATCGCGTATGACCTTGCTCCAACGCTTGGCTCTGAGAACAGATTTGACTGGTAGTTTTGAAAGTATTTGGCTGGATATTCCGTCTGGAAAGGGATCCATAAGTTGATAGGATTATTTCAATTCCGGAGCGTAGAAGAACTGAAGAAGGATGCAGAGTGGGATTTACTTATGCAGGTGAAATTAGGAGAATGAAAGGGATAACAACTTTAGAAGTTCCTCTAAAGAATGCCAGAGAAAGCACAAAAGCGGTTCATACTTTATAGTACGTCTATATGGTGATTTAATCGTAAACGCAACACGAAAAAAATTATTCTAACCTTCGCCTAAAGTGTATTGGATAATAAACAAAATATGCATTGATATCCGAGAAAGATATATGAATATTCGTGAAAATATATTAATATCCGTAAAATGTGCATTGATATTCAAATATGTTTGAAATTAGTAACGTATTATCATCCGCCAAGTAGAAAGAGATTAACATGACCAAACATAAAATAATACGCACGAAAATGACTTGATTCAAATTGAATTTATTGTGAGGTGGTCTGGTCACATCAAGCGGGAAAAAAAAAACCCTTGTCACATCAACAGGGATGAGGTGGGCCTTTGGCGTGACTCATAAGGGAACTTCGATAGGTTCTTTAGTCATTTTCGGCCAATGAAAACGTACCAGGTGGAGATAATATCTAATATCCGCGCGTATGATAACTTGATCGAGTTGTTAGGGAGGTCTAAATAATATTACTCCCTCCGTCCCATTTTCATTGTCCATTATTCCTTTTTCACTTTTTTGTCTATTGCATATATCTTTTAATTTATAATGGTTTTCATGAATTTGACATCTTTGTATTATAGAACAAATTGAAATCTATCAAATAAGATCCATATTGCATATTTTTGGAGATTCACATTGGAAGATATAAGCGATTGAAAATTGACACGAACATCAAAAAAGGACAATGAAAATGGGACGGAGAGAGTACTACCTGTTCCATATCGTTTCATAGCCTTATATTCTACTCCTTTCGTATCATTTTCTTTCTACGGTATTCATTTTGTCGTTTTATGTCTATTGTCTATATCTTTCAATGTAAATTTTAAAAAATATGCAATATGAATCTTATTTGATAGGTCTCAATTAGTTTTATTATACAATGTTTTCAAAATTATAAAAAATATTATAGATTAAAAGATATAAGCAATTAAAAAATAACACAAAATTTAAAACTGAACAAAGAAAACGGGACAGAGGATGTATTCTAGAACGTTTCAATGTGTATGTTCAGTTGTTCACTCTCCAAAATTAAAAATACAAATTTGACTTTTATGCTTATGTTTAAATTGAAGTACTACCATCTATATCAATCAAATCACCTTTTGAGGGGGGATAATTGAAAAGTTAGGCACGGTTTTACTAAGATTATTTTTTTTTAGCTACTTGTTTTTCGTTTCACGAAACAAGTCATTCTCTCATAATATCGTTCTTAATTCAAAAAATAAGTATACTTATTTAGTTAGTGGAACGGGGCGTTATATACTTTTTGATGAAATCATAGCACTTTTTTAAAAAGTTGGAATCTCCAAATGAGACTGTTAAAGTGAGACCGAGGGAGTATGCTTCTGGATATAGACAATTCACAATTGAGTGGACTGATGTGGGACAATATTTATGAAGATTTCGTAAGCTTACATTTACAATTACTTAATCATTATATTGTTTCTAGGAAAGTTTCAGTAAGCTTAAAATATTACATTTCTCACATTGGAGTTGATTTTGTTTTCTACTCCCTCCGTCCCAAATTGATTGTCCCGTCCGCAAAACGGAGTATTAAAAATAATGCAATTTTTTCAAGAAAAAATTCAAACTTTTTTCACAAATTAAAAATTCTCATTGATATCTAGTAAGTTGTTGAAAAACTTTTGATTTTTTCTTGCAAAAATTGTATTATTTTTAACACTCCGTTTTGCGGACCGGACAATCAATTTGGGACGGAGGGAGTATTATATTAGAAATCTTATCTCTTATCTCTTAGTCTATAAGAATTAGAATTTAGTTTGGGAAATTTCCATTTCTTTTTACCGTGTCCAAGGCGTAGTACTGTTTACTAAAATAGCAAAAGGATTATTGAAATAAAAGCTGTTGGTGTTAATTTGTTATGGTATGGCCACTCCCATGATCATTCTTGCTCCCTACATAACGTTTCAAGGCAATTTCTAGGCTATGTAATTCATTAATCAAACTAAATGAATATATAGTGATAATTGTCAGACTAAAATGGCAAATTACTAAAACCGTATCCCTTAAATACTGTATATATTCTATGTTTTGGGACATTGATTAATTGTTAAATGAATATGTAATCCTTCTATCCGTACGTTGTTGCACTATTGTTTCTACATAATTATCGCACTCAAACGCCATAAATATATACGATCCCTACAAGTTTCATACCTCATATCGTCTAATCTCGAAGACTCGATTAAACAGGTTGACGGCAAATTTGCGAAGAGGTACCATAGAATATACACATGTTATAAGAACTAACAAGGAATGTTATCTCTAGATGAACTCCTTTGCTGCCTAGCTTGCAGCACACGCAAATGGGTGCCTTTTCACTGTTGTATATTAAATCTTAGTTAGTCCAACTGCAGAGAGTTCTTGCAGTTGCATCGCAATCGTTCATTTTTGCATTCAACGGTTCATATTTTATAAAACTTTTCCAGGGACAAGGTTTTTTTTAATCTAAAAATACTATTTGACGGTTACAATCACTTGAACCGTAGCTATGCAGTCCTCTTGATTCCAAGATTAGTAATCCCAACCGAATAGGGAATTAAAAAGCATTAGATTTTTGAGCCGGTCTCAGTAGTGACATTGTGTGGAACATTAATAGTAGAGGAAAGTCCACTTTCACCCCGTGGTTATCGCCATGTGCGGATAACCCCCTTGTGGTTTAAAACTGACCACATAACCTACCTGTGGTTTTGAAAATGTGCGGATAGACCCCCTGCCGTCATGTTTTCCATCCATTTTAACGGACACAACATTAAAAGATCGTTATACCCTCATCACGTCCCTTTATTCTTCTTCTTTTTTAAATCTAACCACACCATCCTGTATACCAAAAATTGAATCCAAACCGTTGATATTGTAAATTTTGACGAGTACTACGTCTATACCAAAATTCAAGTCAATCAAAAAATGAAAAGCTCATGGTCAAATCGATTTTGTTATGAAATTAAAATTTCAAATTTGAATTTACTAAAAATTAGATCACCGGGTTATTGATACCTAATCGAGATGATTTTTTACAGAGATACTCTATTCTTTATTTAATACATTATGAACGACTCAGATTACATTCTAGAGATGTGTGAGATACACCTCCGTTAATATGAATGTAAAACATGACGGCAGGGGGTCTATCCGCACATTTTCAAAACCACAGGTAGGTTATGTGGTCAGTTTTAAACCACAAGGAGGATATCCGCACATGGCGATAACCACAGGGGGTGAAAGTGGACTTTCCTCTTAATAGTAATATTTCTTTTGTGCTCCCGTGACTTTACTTGGGTCAATTAGCTTTTCGGACTTAATTCTACTCACTCTGAAAGGCAATTGGGTATGTGAGGGGATTCATTAATGTTTTTATGACATTCCAAATTTTACCAGCACGATTATTTTAGAGGCTGCGTAATGTTCAGTATCAATAGTACTCATAAAAATATTCGTTTATTTAGTCGAACTTGTGCGATCAAATTAAGTCAGCAAGGCAAGGCATGGGGTGGTGAATCCCACAGAGCGGGCGGATCGATCACTCGTTATCCTTATTTTTCTCTTTGCTTTTTGCCCTCAACTCTCTGATAGCCTCTCACAAGCGGCAATCCCGTGCGACTTGCATGTGATGTAAACAAATAAACGATGTATAATTTGAAGGGTAAATTATAATTAACCCCCTCTAACTAAGCCTCGCAGGCACTTCGTCCCCTCTAACTTTTTTTTTTTGGCACTCAACCCCCTCTAACTAACTGAAATTTAAACAGTCATAACTTCTTCGTCCAAAATCGAAAACATGCAAATTATATATCGATTTCGAGGTCTTGAAATCAGCTTTCTAATGACACCAAAATCACATCACAATTCAAAGCACATAAAAAGTTATGATCAAAACGGTCTTTCTGTCTACCAGCCCTTACTCTTTTGATCATAACTTTCTGTGTGCTTTGAATCGTGATGTAATTTTGGTGTCATTAGAAAGCTGACTTCAAGACCTCGAAATCGATATATAATTTGCATGTTTTCGATTTTGGACGAAAAAGTTATGACCGTTTGAATTTTAGTTAGTTAAAGGGAGTTGAGTGCCAAAAAAAAGTTAGAGGGGGCAGAGTGCCCGCGAGGCTTAGTTAGAGGGGGTTAACTATAATTTACCCAAATTTAAAAACATAAACATGAAAAGAAGTCAAACTGTATTCTAGGTTGGCCGGTACTAATTGAGGAAAGATTTTGCAAATTGAGTTGCAAACCAATCAATGAAAGACAATAAACGTGTATTGGCAGAATTGATTGTCAAACCTTTCTGAATTTTTTACGAAAAATACAAAGAGTATATCTTGGAAATTAAATTTGAAATGTTCAAATTTTCTATGAGCAAAATCTGATTACATTTTATTAGCAAATCTATAACCTAAAGAAAATCTGATTAGATTTTGAATAGAAATTCACATTTTCGACAGAACATGTTTAGCATAGAAAATCTATTACCTAAACAATATTCAATTTTTTTCTTTAGGGTTTTGGAGGATTCGAGCTCAAAATCAATGAAAATTTGACGAACCAAACTTCTCTAGATTTAGTTTGCACTAGAGCTTATTCAAAAGCCTTAACAAGCCAAAGGCATTACTCCGTATGTATTTAAACTCTTATGCAGGTTTAGTGTTGCAATTAAGATTTAATTTTTATTATGTACAAAAACAAGTTCATACATATATAAGCTTATGGAGACGCATAGTACACAGAGAATAAATTCTTTACACCGCCGGTGTAAACCTTTATTTCCTCCAAATGAATTGCATTGCGCCACATCGCCATATTTAATTAATTGGGACCACTGCTTTGACACATGTCGCAATGCAATTCATTTGGAGGAAACAAATGTTTACACCGGCGGTGTAAAGAATTTATTCTCTAGTACATATATAAGCTTATATAGTACTTGTAAAAGTTTATACACGTAGGGTACCAAAAAATTTATTATCAAAATATATAGTTTATTCGGGGCGGTTCCGGGGACATATAATTAGATACCTAAAAAAACACCTCATAGCTTCCGATTAAATTTTAATGATCTGAGCCACTCAATATAATCAGAACATGATTCTAAACGTAATCGCAAAAAATCAACAAAAAAAAGGGACCGGAAAAGGTTTGATCTAAGTAGTTTTTAGCTCAGATTTGATTAATGGTTCTTTTAAAAACTATACAAAACAAGCATTTTCCAATCATATTTTTTGCTAATTTCTCGTGGGCACTCTTTAAATCACATTCTGCACACATTGAACAGTTCAAATCATAAAAATTTGATTGGAAACTATAAGATTGAGATTTGAGGTTTTTTTTTTGTGTGTCTCTTGAACTGCCCAATAGTTTATTACATATACAAGATATACAATCTATAAATATTCAAGTTTATACATGAAATTCTAGTTATATATACACATAATCCAAGTCTGGGAGCCTAATCGAGTTTCAAGTTTGGTTCGTACTAAATCCAAAACGAGCATTTACCAAGTCGAACTTCTAACGAGCATTTACGAACTACTCGACCCATTTGCAACCTTGCTTTTATCAAGTTCCATTTCTCCATCTCACTTGACCAGAGGTGAAACAAGAGTCCCCACGTGAGCAATTGCATGAAACCGCTCTGGAAGACTAGTGATAACCTCAACCACAGATGCCGTTTGGAGATTATAACGAAGTAGAGCCCGGTGATCATAAACCATCAAAACTTCCCAATCTTGGAGAAAACACACAATTTCAACATCCCTAATGTTTCGCCCGATATGTTCTTCATATACGGTGAAACTACGAGTCCAAGACTCTGCAACACCATATTTTTTCATGACCCATATCTCGATTCGATCACCAAATGATGTATTCAAAATCATCAGTTTCCCTTGGAATGCTCTCAGAGTAAAACTCCCGCAGCCTAATTCCAGTTCAGGACGCGGAATAACACTGAATTCTTCAGTGTCCATGTTGAATGAAACAATAAGTTTAGCATCGCTGACCCAATGAAGCACTCCGTTCGCGAATGCTTTGCACGCCGATTGTCCTAATCTCAGAACAGAGCTCTTGTCTTTAAGTTGTTTCCAAGTGGTATCCCCAAGAGTATACACAAATACCTTTTGTTGCAAGTGATTAAAATCGCCATGGAGTGGAAAATCTACAATTGCAACTACTTTGTATTTCTTGGTCATTGGGACTACACCAAATCCTACGACAATATCACCAGGCCTGTCTTCCATGCTAACTGGTTGGGGAATTTTGATATGCTCTCCAGTACAAGGATTACAGATATAAATCTCGTACCTCTTCGTAGGGTGCACCAAACAAATCAGACCGTTGCAAGAACCCATTACGCGAAATTCCTGAAAGTTTGGTATTTCTAAGCTGACTTTATGGCAAGAGTAATGAATCGAGGTTTCTTCATTCTCTACAAAGTACAATGTGTTGAGATTGTTCCCTGTAAGGAATATGAAATGGAGAGAAACTGAATAACATTTCTTGAAGTCTATTTGCGAACTTGTTTGTATCTGACACAATATATAAGAAGAGAAGAATTACAAGTCAAAATACCCGTGCTTAAGATTGTGAAGGATATTGTACGTGTTGAAAGTCATGTGTAAAGTTATTAGTAATATCTTACCTTTATCTCTGCATTTGTTATCAGTGATGATGAGATTGAGATTCCTTTGAGACCAAAACTTCAGGTGCTTGTCGACAAAGATAGGGTCGCTTGTCAAATTGCGCATGCCCCGGCACAAGCTCCGGGCTCTGAGAAGAGATTGGACGGGTAATCTTGAAAATATTTCGCCGGTTATTTCTTCTGGAAATATTTGGTCCATAATTTGGTAGTTGTACTTCTATTTTGGGATGTAGAGAAGGAAGCAAAGTGGGATTAGTAAGTAGTTAGTGATTGTTAGGAATGCAAATATTTTATGTATGTCAAAGAGAGATATTTTGGTGGTGCCAGCTCAATGCCAGCTAAGAAAATCTTTCATCTGTTAGCCCAAATGCACCCTAAATCTACACCTCTAAAAGTCGTACCCAGCTAATTAGTCGAATGACAACATAAGATCACACAGTCGAATCGCATTGGGACGTCGGCCATTCGGGTGACTTGTATGGTGAAAACCACGATTTCTTAGTTATTTTTCTGGCAATAAATCAGTTCCACGTGGAGAACTTTCTCTAATTGCCGCGTATGACGTATGTAGAAAGGACTTGGTGTAGTGGTTGATCAAAGTACTCTAAACAATAAAAAAAACAAAGAAATCAACCGTGGTATGCAAGGAAGATAAAACATTTACGAGTACAATAATATATAGAGATTATTCAACAATGCCACTTGAAAAATTTATAAATTAACATTACGGTAAACACATGTCATTTCTTTTATTCCTAGCCACATTTCATAACATACCAGGATACCTTCTGTGTTCAGAATTTGGGAAGCCCCATTCCGCTAAGGTTTATTTTTTAAATAATTATTTTTCGTTTTAGGAGACAGATCAGTCTTTCACAATACATCACCTTGAATTCTAAAAAAAGTTCTTATTTGAAAAATAATTTCTTATTTCCCTTGGCGAAACGAGACCTTAATAAAGGTCGATATGGGCCTGATGTAGGGCCTTAGCCTTATAGCAATATGAGAGAAATGAATTGTGGACCAGATAACTAATACAGTTAACTTGGGTTCTTGATATAAGGCCGAACATGGGTTTTACATGTCAAAGACATTTCATTTCCATCTAGAAGATGCATGTAAGAATAACAAGACCAATTTACAAAAGAAGTACAATTATTTGAAAGAATTAGTTTAGAAAATAAGAGAAGGTTATGAACGATTAATCTATAACGTTTTTTGGTTTCTTATAACTCATGTGTCCGGACAAGCTTACGCGTATGCATCTCGACTGATTTCTTAGTTCTTATCATGTGGCGCTACATTATTTGATTTGGGGAAAAAAAATGACCACTCCAAAGATACCATCACCCAATTAAACTTGTTTCTCTTGTTGGATCGAGGAACATGTATTCCTTTATGAAAGAAAACATAATTATCATGAAAACACTTCAAAGTACAATGGGTAACTAATTGGCATAACAACATTAGAATTTTTGAGTTTTAATATTATTATTGTCCCAACATCAAAATATGCGTATTGTGGCATTTTCTTCCCGACACTACTTCCAAGGTAATGAGGTATATCAAAATGAATTGAAATATAAAGAGGATGGATTTTCTGCTTAGTATCGAAGGCTCTTTTATGAATGGCTTCTGAATTCCAGGATTTTTGCGATAAACAATTGTTTATAGTTTCTTTTGCCGATTAGAAAAAAAAAAAAAAGAAGAACAATTGTTTTTTTTCCCCTTGTATTGCAATGGGTGTAGGGCTATCGGTTTGGGCCTTTCGTTTTATAGGTTTCTTTGATGCTTCTTGCTTTTCTGGTGAAATAAAATTTTACTTCCCAAAGGAAAAAAAAAAAACAAAAAGAGGATGGGTAATTCTGTGTAGACTCCCTTTTCTTTTCTTTTTTTGCATTACATATTGCCAATCCACATTAAAATGCAAAAGTAAATAAAAGGGCAGTACTTATAAAGTAGGATGTTTTTTTTTCTCTAAGCAAAAAAAATTTATTAGTCTTTATAAAGGATTACAAAGATTAAAAGAATCAAGGGTACACCGACAAAAAGCCACCCGAGACTTAAAAAAAGGCAAGACACCAACTAAACACCAAAAAATGCACCGACACTCAACATAAAGTATGATGTATGTTGTTTCGTGGGCTTAACTTATTCATTACATAGGATCTAAGTCACATAAAATGTGTGCGAGTGCGGGTGCGCGAGCACGAAAACATCTCATAAAAAACTCCAAAACAACTAGAATTCGTGAGTGTGAGCGCGAGCGTCAACCATTTTGAAGGATTATGTGACTAAGCATAGGATGCATGATCATAGAAAACGAGCTTTTGTATGTCAAATTGTTTTTTTGGTAATACAAAGTGTCTTGGGCCAGTTTGCGTGCACCTCAGAATAATCTCTACAGCCCCTCCCACAGCCGTTTCACACGTTTACGTGTGAGGGTGAGGTGGTCCCAATAATTGGTGGAAAAAAGAATCGAACTTGAAACCTTAAAATAGAGCAAATACCTAAGTTTTAAGTCAAGATCACTTGGCCAAGGATGGGGTCATTAGTATTCTTCCCCATGCCCAGTAGTCTATTAGGCCAATTAAGAGTTAGCGGCGTTCATTAGCTGTTTGGACTGTGACAGACTAGGTGAGTGGGTTTTTTGAGTCCACCCCTTTTACAATAATGGGCGTGCAGGCATTGAGCTAAATTACCACCTGAGATCTTTCTGTACCGAAAAATTGTTTTAAGCGTGCCGGTATCTTGTGCTGGTGTGCTTCAAACCTTTGTGGATTTCAGTGGCATTGATGATACCTTTGTGTTGGTGTGCTTCAAACCTTAAATCTATAAAAGTGTGTTTGGACTTAAATTATTGTTTTTGTCACAGATAGTGGGTATTATTTATTTTTTTAGTTTTTCATCATAATTTTTAAGTCATATTGTTCGTCTAGACAAAGAGAATTGGGAGAATATAGAGGAAAGTGAAAAAAAATGTTATCTAAGATGACGTAAAGATACCAAAGGCTGTCATTTTCGTCGTTTCTGAACTTTTTCATCTGAAGTGAACATTTTGTAATTACGCTCTATATTTTATATTGTTTTAGATTGTGAAACGACCAGTTAATTTAAAAAATTTGACATGAATCTAATAAAAATTTAAAGAATTACCAAAAAAGAACTCGGTAAAAAAGACCAAAAAAATATCTATTCCAAAGGGGTCCTAAATATTTAGACACTCCGCCCTCCGGGCCAATCACCTATAATTTTCAGAAGTTTTGAGTAATTCTGTAATACGTAAAAACCAAAGGGTAAAATTTCTAAAAAAACTGTCAACATATATGTGTGAGCCCTAAAATTTTCTCGCGACAAAACGAAAACTTTACAAACTAGATTAAAAAAAAAATCCAAGTAATTAAAAGAGCTTATTTTCTTGCATGTAGAGATTATGGCCGATGTAACTCATAGGATCTAAATTGGAATCGAGTATTAGATTAGAAAATTAGTTGGCTATAGCTTAGTCTATGTTGATATGGTGTATCTAAATTATACTATATATGTGTATAAGCCGTTCGGATCGGATTGGAACCAGAATTATTAAGATAAATTTACAAACCACTACAAGAAACTAGGCCATGCGCAACTAGAATATTTGCTACGGTGGTTTTTCAATTGCAAAAAGCTCAATTTTATTGACCGTGTACTAACCCTGCTACGGTTTAAATCCCGGTTGCAATTGGTAATGAAAAAACCTCCATCTGCCACAGTAAAAAGTAGCTGTGGCAAATAAAGATGTAATAGCCACGGGTTGGGCCCTGTGGCAAATATAGAGAGTTTAATGCTTTGTTTGGATTGAGATTTGAAAAGTGTTTTTGAAAAATAGTAGGGGTAATGAGTGGAGAGAGATAGAGAGAAAAATGTGGAAAGTAGGGGGAATCTAGGGGGAATTTTTTGAAAAATTCTTTTTGAATCGCGAAGTGAAAGGCATTAGTTTCGCGGGTTTTCCCCTTCCGCACTTTTTCCCCTTCCGCACTTAGCGAATTAGAAAACCCTATATTACACCACGATCGACGGGTCGACTCCTCTCCTCCCTCTCTCTCTCTCCCTCCACGAACTGCATGCCCCCTCTCCCTCTCTCACCATGAACCGCCTCACTCTCTCTTTCTCTGAGTGGCCATCGTCCCCAACACGAGCTCTTGTTGCCTCTGCACGAAATCCCTCAATAGCTGTCACCAATTGTGTCTGGTTTTCGCTCTTCCTCTACGATTGAAGTTGGCCTACAATCATCGCCAATTTCTAACCCATGACTGGAGAATTTTCTGGGTAAGGTGCAATTTAAAATTTTTCATCATTCTCATTCATAGTCGTAAAACTCAGAGGGAAATAAATTATTTCACCAATATAATGGCCATACTAGTTGGGATTGAAAGTTGATCACATTTTTTTCCTGAAGCGTATTTGTATTCTTTGTATATTTGAGTTAGGGTTTCAATTTTTCATTTATATTAGAGTATTTTGCCCTTTATGAAGCTAGCTCGTTAATATCCCACGGAATGCCGCATCTAACAACTGACTTAAACCATTGATTTGACGGCTTGATCAAATTCATCCAAATTAGTGATATTGGCTTTACCAATTGGTAAGCGTATAGAAACTTTTCGATTTTAAAAGGAAAAAAAAGAGTTACGCATGTTGGAGTCGAGCCGGGCTCGTTCCGGAATTAAAGAGTAATTTGCCCCTCCATTTTGTTGACTACAGAGTAAAAGTAGGATTCATGTCTTTCATATTGCATGTCTAACTTTTAGTGGAAGCAGAACTTACGGGAAATGCCCGAAATTGAAGTTGTGGTATAATTTGCATGTTTTAACTTAACATAGTTTATGTTTTTCGTAAATAAGGCTTGGTGCTATTAGAGGATTTTTTGATGCACAGTTTGCATTCTTGAAAAACTAGGACTATACCAATCTTTACTTTGAATAAATTGTGGGCTGGTCTTTCTAACGTTTATGGGTTTGCTAAGTTAAACTTGCAGTCTAATTTCATGTTCTTTTTCTTATACTAGTTCGTTTGTAGTACTTCAGGGAATCCCTAAAAAAATATTAGTTGATTGAGATATCTTGCTAATGCTAGATGAGAACTCCAAGTAGGTAGTCGGTTTTCAGTAATGTTGTTGGGGACTCATTGGGTTTAATCACGATCCACCAACACTGAAGTGACCTAAACCTTTGTCATTTAAAGTTACCTACCAACAGCCAAAATTTTCCCCCTTTTCCCCCCCTCTCCCACACACAACACAGAGAACGATATTTCCCTAGGTCTTGTACTCTGCAGCTCTAGTACCTCTGCCTCCCTCATCGATTCCTCTCTCATGTACTGGTATCTCTCTCTCTCTCTCTCTCTCTCTCTCTGTTTGTTTGTTTCTTTGCAATTCGTCATCTCTCACTCTCTCTCACGTAAGATCTCTCGCTTTTTCAATTTCTCGGCGTATTTCTCTCTCGCTCACTACCTCCTGTTGTTGGTTGTGTCTAGGTGAGCCCTAACTCAGCAAAAAGCTCTTAATTTGTGATCACAACAAAATTGATCATGAAAGCCGCTCTTGCTGTCACCAATCATGGCTGTTTTTCACGATCTCTCAGTGCCAATCTTCGTTGGTCACTACCTCGTGACGGGACCATTCTTTGGTTAAGGTTTGATTCTGAATTTTTTTTTATTCTCGTTTTTAATCCTAATCACATGTGTAAATTGCAAAAAATATCATGGCCTAGAAAATTGTGAATGTTGATTGAGTCATATAGGTTGATGTTTATGTCATTAGGTGTGAGGGAAGGTGGAATCTTACCTAGGTTCTCTTGACACTGGCTACACACACAAAACCATAGAAACACCTATTGCCTCACTTCTGTCTTTTGTTTGTCCTCTATCCATCTACAACCGAGATATCAATGGGCTAAGAGGCTGATAAAGGATGTTATAGCTGAGGTGCCACTATTTTGTTTGTGTTCTTAATTGCTCTTACTCTGTCACATGTTTAACCTCCTATCCTTCAATTTTCGTTTGTGCTTTTTCTAGTAGCCCAGTGTACTGTTGCGTAACTAATTAATGTATTAATGTTGTACTTATGGGTTTAAATATTGATATCTGTATATCTTTCATGCCTTGCGTTTCATTATCTTGGTAATGTTATTTATGCAATTTAACAACCTTGCCTTTTTCACTTGATGTTTTAGCACGTCTGACTCAACTTGATATTGCAAACAATAATCTATGCATGATATCACATACTTCATGTTAGTTGTATTCTAGACTGAACTGAGCACTCTCTCTCTACACAGGATATGCGCCATTCCCACTAATATTGGGAAATGTACCTCACTTGTAGAGGTAAGATTGTAAATCCTTGGTCATAGATCTTGTTCTTATGATTTGTGATGTATGACTGATCATTTCATATTTGCATCCCGGATTTCAGAACCTAAGCAATTTAGAGCTCTGGTAATTGACAAGGTTTTGCGGGAGTGCAGGTTGACCTTTCAGCAAATCTACTGGTTGAATTGCCAGAGATATTTGGCAATTTACATAACTTGAAGGTCCATATTCTTTTCACTGCTGTTGTTTTTTGTTATTATATTTTTTGTTCTTTCACGTTGTTTACTTACAAAGAAAAGGTGGGAAAAAAGGCCTCGGGTATCTCTCCTTTTGGTGTTGGATAAAGCAAGTTGAAGAATGTCAAATGTGCATGATAAATTAGTAATGTGATAGTAACTGAGAGAATCTAAGTCCTTGTTTGTTTGATTGGATTAATAGACCATACTGTAGGATAAGGAATCCTAGGATTAGAAGTGAGAATCGAAGGATAAACATTTCTGCAATCCCACATGCTCTAGTTTATGCGGAGAAATTGGTCCCTCAAATGTATCCTAGGTTTATCTGCGGATTATTTTAATCGTAAACTAATTTTGTTACATGAATCCTTCTTTAACATATTATTTGATGATTTTCAGTGTTTTTTTCTTTGCAAGTCATTAATTAACTACTATATGTGGTATTCTTTTTCTACTATGCAGGTTCACCAAAAAAAGATGGGCGGGCATATGTGATATGATCGTGGCGCCCTCATTGTTTGAGACGCACTTGTGTTTATTTTCTTTGATTTGTTCGCAAATGTGTACATATTTATAATTCTTTGACTTAATCTTATTTTGGACGTGGTTGATAGATTTTAATATCGGCCGGTACGAACCGTATCGGCCGGTTCGTACCGGAATTTGGGAGTTCCGGTTCGGATATAGGCCGGTATAATGGGGAGACTGAAAATCGCAGGTGAACCGGCCGATTCACGATACGTATCGGTTTCTAACGGATTTATGGACCGGTACGGCCGGTTCGGCCGGTTCATGCCGGTTCGGCTGAAAAAAAAAAAAAAAAACAGAGCTTCCACAACAGAGCATCAAACATCAACTCCTCCCCATTTCACAGCTTTTTTCCGAAAATTTTGGATCTTGTCTTAAAAAATAAGTAAATAACACTTGAAAGTTGAAAGTTGAAACTCAAATCCGATCATTACCTGGCGAGTGCCGACTGCCGTTGGCTTTCTTTTCTTCTCTTCTATCTTCATTCTTTCACAAATTTCTTTCTTCAACATATTTCAAGAAAGAAAAAAAATTTCAAAAAAATAGTTGAAGATTCTTGAGAAACGGGTGAAGTAAACGGAAAGAGGAGAAGATTCTTTCCCTCATACTTTTGATTTGGGGTTTTTTCTGTTTGGGTACCG
>BPLS01027279.1:0-12892 GCA_019656275.1 Rhododendron kiyosumense
CGTTTGTCATCAAAACAGTGTCTCCCTTAATTACCGCAATCCTCTGTGATTGGTACTCGACTGGGACAGGTTCCGTATGGTCACCGTGCCATTCGGTGCCACGTGAAATTTTCTCATTGGGTGGCATATTTTAGGATATAAACAATTTCACCCGAGTCTCAATTTCGTCCTCCAAGTATCAATTACAACTCTTTTGACCTTTAAGTTTGGTTTTCGTACCAAATTGGTCCAATTGATAATTTCTGTTAGCCAAACTGGACCGAAAAAATCAAATTGATGGCAGTTTGAAAGTTGCAATTTGTACCAAGTTTGTCCAATTGATAACATCTGCCCTTAATTTGATTTTTTCCATCCAGTTTGGCTGACTGGCATTATCAATTGGAACAATTTGGTATGAAAATCAAACTTGAAGGTCAAAAGAGTTGCAATTGATATTTGGAGGACGAAAATGAGACTCAGGTGAAACTAGAAGGACCATTTTTATAAATTTCCCTAAAAATAATGAAAGCAGACGCCGCGGGTTCGAAAATATAGAAAACAACAAACAAAAATAAAATATACCAAACAAAACAAAAAAGAAAAGCTAACCGGAGCCAAGATGCCAGAGCACTCGTGAAGGGGAAGTTGGAGTGTCCAACACAGAGCAAACTCTCCTGGTTGAACATTTATATTCATGAAAGAAACATTCTCTGAAAGTAGCCGAACTGCCATAACCATCACCGCTGCTGCTTTTCTATCAGAGTTTTGTAAACTTATTCAAGACATGATAAACCAGTTTTTTCCCCTTTAACAGTACTGCAATCTATCTTTTCTTGATCATTCCATTATTCCAAATCCAAATCTTTCGCAAGGCCTTAGTTTAGTCACTATGGTTATCATCTGAAGTTCTGAACAATAAAAGTTTGCACAATGAAATCCAACATGTCTTTATTCTCAGTACACTTTTGCAGACATTAGGAAAACGCTCCCAATGTCTTGTTCCACAACCCACGCAGTCTTCTGCTAACCGCGTGTGGAGTCTCAAACTTTCCTAATTGGAACATATTCTCCGGTCAGTAGATGTTGAATCTCCGCCTCCATTTTGCTGACGTTGTGAAGTCTCTGGCCCGGATAGGACCTTGCGTTATGCACCATTGTTCAATGGTGAGGAATCTCGCCTTGCCCTTTCAGTATCAATAGACACAATAGTAGCAGTTTCAAAACAGGTTTTTTGGCCCAGGATCAAACATTCAATGCCTATCCAATGCTAGTATTGAACATTCAACGAAACGATCATGGTCATATATGGACATTCCATCTAGCTTGCAGTTAGTTTTTTCCTGCAACTTCAGTTCATATTTACAGTTCAGTAACCAACACAACCCCACCTTTTCTTTTGAAACCTGGAGAGTCTATAGAAATTTCAGTGCTGTGTATTCCACTTGAGAAGATCAAATAAAATCATCTTAGATCACGGTTATACTAGTGCCATGAGCTAGCAAACGAAGACCAGAAACTCAAAAGCAAACTGGAACAAGAAAACGGCCAGAGTCCCCAATTTGTCAGTTGAGAACACAATTAATGCACTAGTTACTTTAACCATTTTTGCCTTTTAGGTAAAGGGCCAGCATTGCCTCTCACGTTTACACACAAGGGTAGTCCCAAGTCTGTCCGTTGGTGTGAGATAGCAGACAGCAAATCTTGCCATACAGACTAAGATACCCGAACCTCCCCACTTCTCCCAAATTTGTTTCCAAAATATAAAAATAGGCAGCAGATTCTATAGCATGTTGGTTTCTACCGGACATGTTTCTTCATTTTTTCCACAAGAGAACCCTAACTTTCAAGTTCTTCCCTCCTCCCAACGACAACCTTTAAATCTCCACCATTTCCCTGAAACCTAGTTCCATTCTATGAGGCACAGACAGATTGCTGGACTCAGAGAGTTGCCTATGGCTGCAAGAGGAGTTGGAGAAAATGAGAGTTTGAAAGTTTACACAACTACTAAACCCTAAAAACTCTAAGACTACTCTTTTTACCAGCACCTACTATGTGAAGGACATGCTTGTTACTTTCACATTCCCCTTCAGATCCATAGAAACCTGTAATGGTACCAAGCACCACAACACACCATTTAGACAAAGCAAAGGCTTTACAATGAGCACAATCCTCATAAATAAGGGATCAGAGAACACAATGGTTGACACAGTTGTATTAATAACAAAACAATTAGTTCAACAAACTTCCGTACAAATCACATTGAGATAGTAAAGAAAGGGGACAATGACAAATTTCCATTTGAGTGACTATTCGTGGAGAAAATTAACATTAGGAAACATGGCACACTTACATCAACAATGGGATGAAAGGTATACGGTTTTTCTAGAAGGCTACCAATTATCCTTCACAATTTTTGACTTTTCAAGTATGAATTTTCCTTCCTTGTACTTCTGTGATGCCTCGTAAGCTCTTTCGTACTTCCACCCCAAGACCTCACGGCAGTCACCACAATGGATGTCAGCAACTGTGTGAAGACCAGTCATGAGGTGCCTATCTTCTTTTGGCCCCACGACAATGTTCATTGCGTGAGAGAAAAGAAAGGCTCTGCCATTTCTTCCCTGGAAACAAGAGATTGAAAATTTGAAATTTAACCAACCTGCTTAAAACCTTGCTCGCACCAAAACTGAAAGGAAACGTCCTGGCATCTCAAAACATTCAGGAAGCACAAAATAGAAAAAATCTAGGGCCATGTTGAATTTGGTTGTCAGCGACTGCGAGGGGTCGTATAATCCCATCGAATGAGTATCACACCTGATTAATAACGAGAGGATATCTCATGTCATTGTTGGATGGGTTGTCCCCCAAATTGGGTTTTGTTTCGGATAAGCAATAATGCTATTGAAAAGGCATGAAGGGGATGCCACCCATGCACAAAAGAAAGCAAAGAACAAAGGGCCAAAAAACCGATAATCCCAGAAGTTCTACTCAATCAACAGAGCCTATACCCCTTCCTAAACGCCGAAAATATCTAGCATGGCAAGAAATTGATCAAGCGAAGGATAGCTCTCTTTCGACTCCCAACTAAACGAACTGGAAGAGTATGTACTCCCTCCACAAATCGGTGCATTCAAATGCTACAAAGGAATGGCAAGGGATATACAATCCAATTTCACATGAAATCACGGCCAATCTAATGGGCCTAACAAGGGAAACAACCCTATAATGTAAGTTAAATTGAACCCGAATCCACTCTTCGCAAAATGATTAACAACAATATGATCTTTCCATGAAATTCGGAAGATATAAAACCATGTGGTTCAAAAGTTGGAAATACAACCAATATCTCTTCAAGAAGAATCATTCTCATCAATAACTTGTATCTCCAGTTAGTTGCCCTCGGTCAACTCTTTAATATAAAAACGAACCCGTGAACAAAGAACACACATCAAATTAGAGGTAAAAATGATAGACAGGGCAAGGTCAATTCTATATCAAAAAATTATAGTTCAACAATGGTTCTTACTACATGGATCAGAGGAATTCATTCACCTGAAAAGCCTTGGAAACTATATCGTCGTGAAGCGAAACATGATTTCGACAATTGCAGCAGCTGTACAGGCGAGGCCCGAAAAATTCAGCCATTAGACACACAATTCAGCTCCAAACACCTTATTGCTGAATCCAAAACATAGTTATGAGATCATAATAACAAAAAAAGATCAGAAAGAACCAACTAAATAAACTTGATTGATATCAACAGAAACAAAAGGCCTGCGAAGTCGAAAACCCGAGCCGAAAAGGGGGAAAGGAGCAGCAAGTGTTTTACCTGCAACGAAGCTGGTAAAGACCCAAAATTCACAACAGAAGATAAACTACATAGAGTGTTAGCGTGCAAGTTTAGACCTCATTGAATATATGATTGTGTGAAAGATTCAAATTAACTCATGGGTTTCGGAAGGGAAATAAAGAAGTGGGTGTGATAGAGACAGGATTGGTATGAGATGAAAACTACAAGAATATACGAAAATAAAAACAAATTCTGAACCAATTAGAAAAGGGGAATCTTTGAAAACAAAAGCTGCACAGTCAGATGGACTGGAGAAGAAGACCCATTCTGAACTGAATTAAAGAAGTGGAATTGGATGAGGATCAAATTGGAGTCAAACCCAAAAAAAACTATTGTAGATTGAAAACAGAATTAACCCTTGCAAATATTTTGAAAATTCTAACCTGCCCAGTGTGCCCTAGAGCTTACGCTAGCCATTCTTGAGTTGTAGAGGGAGAACCAAAGAGGGGTTTCTGGGCCTATTTCGGTTGGTAGGTGGCGACCGTATGTGGACGTAGCAAAAACATCCCAACGCGCGCCCTCAGCACGTTGCAACCACGCGTCCCATTACGATAAAGTTTTTATTTTGTTTTCATTTTAAAAATCAGATCTTCTTTATCTCTATTATAAAACAGAAAGGTGTGGGACAAGTTGTTAGAACGGCTTAGATTCATTTGATCCAAAGGCTGCAATGCATCCTCCCACTTTCCGGTTAAGTGCCCATAGTTTTCACCTAAATCACACAACTGTCATCCCCTCCCAACAAGGATACGTAGTGCCGTAAGCACGAGTTAGCACTAGTTTTATTATAAAACAGAAAGGTATGGGAACAAGTTGTTGGAACGGTTTAGATTCATTAGATCTAAAAGCTGTAGTGCATCCTCCCACTTCCCGGTTAAGTGCCCATGATTTTCATCTAAATCACACAACTGTTATCTCCTTCCAATCGGGATGCGTAGTGCCGTAGGCACGGATTAACACTAGTTCTTTCATAATACATCACATTTAATTTAAAAATAAGTAATTATTTAGTAGAATACCCTAATAATCTTGGATGATTATGATGCCGGCAAAAACAATTTTGCCATTATAATTTTCCGATATTTATCTAAAGGGATAAAATGTATGAATTTCCAACCCGCATAGTACTAGTTTTGAAATTTTTTATGGAGCAATCTTGAAAAAAATAATCCGACCCTCCCATCAAAATTGACGACTCTTTCTCCCACTTAAATATGATAACTGAACAAAAGCCCGATAAGAAAAAAAGTACATCACTCATTACCCCCATCAACTATAAAGCATCTAATTATTTTATCAACGGAGAGTCTCTGGACACAACAAAAGTGCGCACAGATCGTGGATAGATTGCGTTGTGGAGTCTATAATAGATCCCATATAAATAATCCGGGCGCAATTTTTTCGTGAGAGCCATTAAAAAAATGTTTTAAATATAATTAACGGTTCGAATAATTTGCGTAAGACCTGTAATGAACCCCATAATGTAATGTAATCTGTGCAAATTTTACTGTGTCAGAAGGAAGGTTCATAATTACACCATATTTCCGTGGGTTTTTTAGCCTTTAAAAGTTAATCCTATTGATTTTTGTCATTGTTCGAATATTTTTTGGCATCTATTAATTTGCATTATTGGTTTTTGAATGATTTTCTTTCTAAAAAAATTCAATTAAATAATCCAAAATAAAAATTTTTGCAAAAATAACAATGCAAAAAAAATTAGAATAAAAAAAATTTCTCGAACATTATTAAGCCAAAAGACTAGAAAAGGCCCATCCGAAGAGCCATCAGCCATGATGGTCATCATCCGTTGCTCCTCCCAACTCAGCCCCCTAACTCCACCTCTTTTGACCGTTGCCCATCTCCCTCCACCCAATTTCCGCTTTCAACTTGGTCTCTCTCACTCTCTCTCTCTCAATATAATTCTCATCATTTATGAAGTTTAGCAGCTGATTGAGTAAACCTAACAATGTACATAATGTACATCACATTGTGGATGATCTGCAATTTGTATCTTTTTTTTTTTAATAACTCAGCAGTTTTGGCCAGTTTACGTGCACCTCGACTAATCTGAGGCTCAACGGGGGGGGGGGGGTTTGGAGAAGAACACTAGTTATTGCTACACAGCAATATCCTAACGTCAACTAGTTTAGAACACTTCAATTCATTGAGCAAAACCTTGGGTTAACCCCGAGGGTTTGATCCGGTGGTCTTGGCTTGGGACTTGGGGTTTGTTCCCTTCTAAGATCGTAGTTTCAGTAAGATAAAGTCAGACAAAAGTTGAACTTTCACCCACGTATTATGATGAACTTTTGAAGTACTGTTGTGATGACCTTCCACTTAGGTATTAAGCCTTATGAGGGATGTATCGTTTTGGTGGTGAATCTTTGATGCTGGAGCACCAAATCATTGTGGTCTTGTGGCACTCTCTTCCCCTAAGGATTTTGTCCCGACAGTTTGAAACGCTTGTGTGGACGACAAAATTGGGAACTTAAAGAGTTGAGACCAGCGGATCAAAAAAAAAAAAGAGTTGAGACCAGCTTTGTCTATACAAGAGCTCTCTGTAGAACTGTTTCTATGAGAATTGTCTATATGAGAACTGTTTATGAGAATTGTCTCTACGAGAACTGTCTCTATGAGAAGAGTTTGCATATACAGTTCACATAGCCCATTGCACAGTTCACATAACCTTACGACACACTAAAATAAATAATTCACACATGCAATTTTTATAACCTACTGCACAGTTCACATAATCTCACTACACACTAAAATAAAACAGTTCACATATATGTAGTTTCTCAAAATCCACCGTACAGTTCACATAGCCTCACAACACACTAAAATAAACAATTCGCATATAGAGTCTCATAACCCACAGCACTGTTCACATAGCCTTACCATACACTAAAATAAGCAGTTCTCATAACCCACTGTACAGTTCACATAACTTTATCATACACTAAAATAAGCAGTTCTCATAACCCACCGCACAATTCATAGAGCCTCACGGCACACTAAAATAAACAGTTCTCATAGCCCACTGCAAAATTCATATAGCCTCATGACACATTAAAATAAATAATTAACATATGCAATCCTCTTCTCATAGAGAAATGCTAAGTGCAAAGTAAATGGGCAAAGAAAATACCCTTAAAGTGTACATGAACAACTCAGATTTACTGTGTAGTACATCTGAGCCATTCATATACACTTTAAGGGTATTTTCTTTGTCAATTTTCTTTATCCCTAGCACTCCTTATTCTCATAACTTACAACACAATTTACATAGCCTCATGACCCACTAAAATAGACAATTCGCATATGCAGACAATTTATATGGTCTTATCACATACTAAAATAAACAGTTTGCATGTGGAATTCTTATTGCTCAGAATATAGTTCATATAGTTTCACCACGTACTAAAATAACCATATTTATATTTGGGTTTTCTTTCTGTGGGAGCTCTCAATATCCATGTGTCATCCTTAATCGTTAATCAAATCAGTCGAAAACCTTCTCATATAAGCAGCTATATCTCTCTCTCTGGTCGCGTGGTGTTAGGGCTTTGGGTGGATTTACGTTTTTAGATGAAAACCCCCAAATCGTTTTTAGGGTTTTAAAAGTAAAAGTCTACAATACCCCTTCAATAGGTGCCCAAAATATTGGGTAAGATGATGTCAGCATTTTCCATCCAGTCTACTTGATTTTTTGTCCAAATAATGGACGAAGAGTGAGATTTGTCCTTATTAAGTAAGGTTTGAGTAGTTTAAGGGGCAACTATATGCAATTAATAGTTTAAGAATGAAGTAAATAAAATTTGGATAGTTTAAGGGGTAAATACATATTTTACCCTATAGTTAACTTTTAATTATTATATTAGCGGAAAGTCTGTGGACACAGCAAAAGTGTGCACAGATTGCGTAATGGGGTCTATAACGGATCTCATACAAATGATTTGAGTCGTTCATTATGTTTAAAACATTGCTCTACGGACCCTCGCGAAAAATCAACTCAATCCAATACCTATACATACTTGATCTAATCGTCTAACTTTTTATAATTCAAAAACCTGTAAGAAAAGTTAGACGATTAGATCAAGTATTTATAGGTATCGGATTGAACTCTTTTTCGCGAGAGCCATTGAAAAGATATTTTAAATATAATTAATGGCTCGAATCATTTGTGTAAGATCCGTAATGAGCCCCACAATTTAATCTGTGCACGATTTGTGCACAATTTTACTGTGTTAGTAGCAACGTTCTTTTATCAATTACATCATATTTCTGTAGGTTTTTTAACCTTTAAAAGTTAATCCTTTCATCCTAGCCAATGCATCGCCTAATGCACCTTGTGCGTTCTTGTTCTTTCTCAATATGTATCAGTTAGATGTTTATTTTGTCTTTGTCCAAGTTATCTGTAATGAATTTTATAGTGTAAGTGCTGTTGGATTTTATGAATACAGTACCTCTCACTTTTGTAAAAACTAAAAAAAAAAGTTAATCCTATTGATTTTTGTCATTGTTCGAATATTTTTTGGCATCTATTAATTTGAATTATTGGTTTTTGAATGATTTTCTTTCTAAAAAAAATTCAATCTGAAAAATAATCCAAATATGCAAAAATAACAATGTATGCAATAACAATAACAATGTGAAAAAAATTAGAATAAAAACAAAAAATAATTCTCGAACATTATTAAGCCAGAAGAGGCCCATCCGAAGAGCCATCAGCCATGGCGGTCGTCGTCCGTTGCTCCTCCCAACTCCGCCCCCTAACTCCGCCTCTTTCGACCGCCGCCCATATCCCTCCACCCAATTTCCGCTTTCGACTTGGTCAGTCTCTCTCTCTCTCTCTCTCTCTCTCTCTCTCAATAGAATTCTCATCATTTCTGAAGTTTAGCAGCTGATTGAGTAAACCTAACAATGTACATAACATTGTGGATGATCATAAATTTGTACCCTATCTTCTTCTTCTTCTTCTTTTTTTTTCATAACTCAGCTGTCCGGCCGCTTACACGCACCTCGACTAATCCAGGGCACAATAATTTCTATCCTATCTATAGATGGCAAATCAAGGAAATAGCTTTGGAAGTAACTGGTGGGAAAAAAGGGTGGGGGGGTTGGTGGAAGAAGAACACTAGTTATTGCTACACAGCACAGCACCATCCTAATGTCATCTAGTTTAGAACACTTCAATTCATTGTGCAAAACCTTGGGTAACCCTGAGGGTTTGACCCGGTGGTCTTAGCTTGGGACTTGGGGTTTGTTTCCTCCTATAAGGTCGTAGGTTCAGTAAGAAAAAGTCAGACAAAAGTTGAACTTTCACCTACGTATCATGATGAACTTTTGAAGTACTGTTGTGATGACCTTCCACTTAGGTATTACGCCTTACGAGGGATGTATCGTTTTGGTGGTGAATCTTTGATGCTGGAACACCAAATCATTGTGTTCTTGTGGCACTCTCTTCCCCTAAGTAAGGAATTTGTCCCGAAAGTTTGAAACACTTGTGTGGACGACAAAATTGGAAACTGAAAGAGTTGAAACCAGCTTTGTCTCTTTAGTTAGAGTCGAAAACACTTTTTGTCTCTTCAGTCTTTTATAGTACTAGGGATAGACTCTTCCAAGCTTACCGATAGTTACTAATAGAATCCATTTAGAGATATGTATTTGTTCCATTTGTTGTTTATTTTTCATACTTTGAGGGTGCTTTTCTCATATATGTCGGGTAAGAATAGATACAGAGTTGAAATGGTTGAGACATGTGATGAAGAAGATTACATAAACTTTGGGGATTTGACAATGCAATGTCATTCAAGCCAATTCTCTTCTGCCTCAAGTAGAATAGCAGAAGAGAATTGATACAGTGATTGCATGGAAGAATTACAAATTGGCTGGAAAATCTTGCGGGGAAGTATCCTTGATCACCACTCACTGTGCATTGTTCTGTTGCTTATTTTGCTAGAAATACGTCACAGATGCACTTTTTAATTGTTGTCTTTACATCTGCTTAAGTTTCATGATTAAGTTCTTGTTGGTATCTGATATTGAGGAAGCTTCCGCACACAGAAGAATTATTTATCCACTCTTTTGCTCTCTTAAATTTGTTAGTGTGAGACTGTCTTGTGTATACTCTGTCGGCCACCTTTACAATTGATATGCTGGTGTGAAATCAAGACATAAAAGCATACTTCTGAAGGTAACCAAAGCGCACTTTTTCAGGCAATATGGGTTCTATTCCTTTAAAGGTAAAGAAGTTAATTTCATCAGTGGAAAACGCTGCTAAGGAAGAATTTGAGGCTTATCTGGCATTGCTAGGCAGACAGGCTATGCCTATGGGAGTGGATGATGTGAAGACCTCAATATCAGAAGGAAATTTTGTCGGCCCTACACAACTAGATGATGACAGCTCTCCAGGACACTTACTTGCTCATCAGGTATGGTGGTGATGCCACATCTGTTGTTCTAATTCTGATGTGACATGCACAATTAGAAGTGGGTAGAACTTTTGTCCGCGTGTCCGTCAATGTATTGTCTGATGAAGTTGCTGGAATTCGGTTTTGGGTCTCTAAAGCTCGGATACTTTTCTATAATCATCATATAAGATAAGTAAACGAGTTTATTTCTTTTTCGTATTCCGCTATTGTCATCAACCATATGTGATTTTAACAAGGTACATGGACCTGTCAAGCTGTTTTAGTAGCCAAAAACATGCATGTGCCTCATATACCTGTCTCAGTTTGAATATTTATGATGAGTAGGGGCTCTATGGGTCATTGTTATAGTTTGATGACGTCAATAAACTCCTCCGTTGGAATTCCTTTTGCAGGTGATGGTTCTTGGAAGATTCCCAGCCTTCGCACTTTTTGTTGTCAATGCCTTGATGTTTAGCACACCGCTTGAGGCTCTGGCAGAAACATTTCCGGCTGATAAGTCTATTTTCAACATGCCATTACTGCTATTTGCAGCCTTTATGGGGGCAGCAGTTGGAGGTATGCCACATCTAGCCATGGTGTCGTAACCTTATGTTTTCTTCCTTAATTTTCATGAAAAATACCTTAAATGTTGTACGCCCCACAGTCCACATCTTAAACCCCAGCCTTAGTTTCCATGCAAGTTTCAATAAACGCTTTTAGACATTCGGTTTCGTGGGCTTGCCCAGATGCAAATAACACACAAATGCCCCCAATCCAAGGATAGCATAGGAGCATTTGAGATGAATCTAACTTTGACGTCAAAACTGGGTCAACTAACTGTTTGTTTATCCACAATAGAAATAGAAGTCACGAGTCCGAAAGTATGAACATTTGATTATCACTCTTCAGCCATTTGAAGGAGATACCCTTTATACTTACTTATATGTTTAGGTTTTTGCTCCCAGTGAGTTTGAAAACACTAAATAGTTCATTTGGTATTACAGTATTGCTTCCGCGATGGGAAAAAGAAAATTTGAAGCAGCTGGATGAGCAGTTGCACCAGATCAAGGCAGATCTAAGAAGGCAAGCAAAGATCAAGTCATTAGCCCCCACTTTGAGAACTGCTCCCGCTGTTGGTAAAGTACCTGAAAATGAAGTAATTGCTGATCCGGGGAAGCATGAGTTGATTTCTCGTTTGAAATCTGGAGACGATTTTTTGACGAATCAGGATCCTGACAAGGCATTTGTGGAGTTTGAGGCGGCTCTTAACCTCGCTCACAATCTATCGGATCGAACCTATATGAAGAAGGCTGGTACAGGTTTAGGTTGGTTATCCGTGGTCGTCTCCTCTTTTTTTTTGGCCTCCAATCCAGCATATGTTTGTTTACTGCTGTGTTAAGGGAATCATAAAACTCTTGCAGGAAGGGGTAGGATATCGAATGCTGTGTGATTTTAAAAATTCTTGGGTTCAATCAACCCAGATGCATTAATCTAGTGCCAACCTTGCATTCGGGCAATAGCATTTGCATAGGTTTGGTGGGTTTTCAATCAGCTGAAAGAACTAATTCCTCACTATTGGTTACAAATGTTGCTTTTACGCATTGGTATTGTGTTGCTCGGTTTTACAGTAGATAATTTCTTGCTCAACGCTTTGCTGAAACATTTGTTTTTGTTTTAACGAATTTGAATATTTGTCAATCAGGTGCCTCGTTGCAAATGCAAGGAAGATTCCACGAAGCTATTAAATGCTATTTAGCGGTACTGGCAAGCTCAAAACTGGAGGGAAAAGTCCGATCAAAAAGGAAACGGGAGGGTAAAGATTCTGGGGATTCAGAGGCTTATAGAGCAATCGCGGAATGTTACACTGAGCTTGGAGAAGTTGATTTGGCTAAGATTTTCTATGAGGAGTATAGTAATTCACTATAACAGGCGGATTTATTTGTTTTATCTACTCGGGTAGTTGTTTTCCTTGTTTGTTGTGTTGAGGGATGATTTTTCCATGTGTTGATGATAGCTTTGGTATCATTTTCAGTTGACAATCTTTTTTGAAGGTTGCATGTGTTTCCGGTGGCAATCTTCTTCTTCTCTAATTTTATTCAGGTGCTGTTCCCGTGTTATTTTTGTATTCTAAACTCATATGTCTGGACCAGCGACCAGCTTACCATGCTAGTATTTCATTTTTGCTAATGGAACTAAGAATGCTAGAACATCGCATGTGTCTATGTATTTTGAGGGGCTTTTTTTTTTCGGTAAATTGGTCTAAACTCCTTAATAGGAGTCTATTGTGCCAACTAGCCCACGCTAAGTTTGTATAGGGTGTAGAGTCCATTGATTTATCAATTATAGTGCCGAAGGTCCAGTAATGGACAAAAATACCCCGGGAATGATTGACGGTTATTTTTTCCTCTTATCTTTCTATATGGCCGTGTGGCCCTCTCTTGTGTCTTGCTGTCTCTCTCTCGTCCCCGACAGAAATGGTAGCCGCAGCGCCGCCGCCGGCACCATACCCAGACCCCACCTGCGAGTACACAGGAGAGATAGCAATAGCCCACGGCAGCAGCAGTTGCACATAGCTGTGCCGCAACGGCGGTGGCAACGGTCGACCGGGGAAGAAGGAGAAGGGGAGAGGAGTCGGGAAGGAAAAGAGGGAAGG